>JACFYI010003734.1:285836-303124 GCA_014898755.1 Handroanthus guayacan
TGTCCCATTAATAAAGCAATCAGAATATTTGTGCTCAATTCTTCTCCATGAATCCATCGTCAATGAATAGATCTCGAAATTAATTAACATTTTATCAAAACTAAAGATTTGCTTTATGCATGGCCTTAATTATAATCGCAAGTCCTCCTAGCAAAGTTGAATCACTAAACGACATCATTGTCGTCCTCTATGCCTCCACTGGTGAAATAATTTTCATGCTTCCAACAAAAGAACTTCATATGCCCCTTTGAGTCCTTCGCAAAAGCACATTAAACCCTCACAAGCACCATCACGAGAGGAACAACAAATTGTATTCTTGTGATGGTTCGTCGATGTCACATCTCAAGGTGCATGGTTTTTTAGGCGTTACAGTTTGGAGTACTCACTTATGTTTTCATTTTTATTATGGATCTGATTACGACCATATGCATCTATAAAAGTGGAGCTCCTTATCAAAGCATTTATCAATTTGGAGACCCTTGTTAATCTCAACAGACTCTTTACAGTTGATTTGAAAAATATTGAGAAAATGATATGCTGTAAGGAAGATCATGGCTCGAAATTGTGAGCGTTATTCTCCTGGGCTTTCTCTCAGCCTCCAAGATACGAATATTAGATTGCGTGTTAATAGCTGATGGATGCATATAAAGGTTTCGTGTGGGATTCTCACTATACCAATTGCCCTCGGTTAAATAATTGGAAATTTAGAATTCTTGTATTTATTAAGCATGATGAGGAGAAATTTACATATTTAATAACAGACTGCAAACATAAAACACAGAGAATAGAATTTTGTGCCAAATCAATATCCACAACAAAATAATTGAGTTTTGACAACTAAAAGATCAAAAACTATGATAGAAATCATAGTCAATAATTCAAAATTAACAACTCGCTGTGGTAGAAGCTAAGCTAATAATCCAAAAGCTAATGTGAAAATATGATTTGTCGTAGCCTACGTTAAGATAAAAACTTCAACTATGGCTATATGTCATATTGGAATTTCAACTTTCAATCGTGATAATTGCTCAAATTTTTTGTGATGATCTGTTTTTGTCTTTTTGATCAAATAACATAAGGGTCTCATTTAATGGAATTAGATAATTTTCTCTCGAAGTACTAAGAGATCTCCGTTTCCGTTCATGATAAATCATGAACACATGTTGATCTTGATTTTCTTCAAGTGTAATTTTCCATGTGTCACTTGATATTAGTGAATCCCCTAACCCGGCCAGACACAACTCGGACAAGGTCACCTCCTCAAATATTTCTTCATCCAAATTGAACCTAAAAAATACCTTTTTGGATTCAGGAACTGACATTGAAAATCCAATCCAGTAAATGAATCTTTTGAATAAAAACTGCATCCTGATATTAATAAACCAGTCAGCACGCTTGTACTCAATTCTTCTCCATGAATCCATCGTCAATGAATAGATCTCCAGATTAATTAATGATCCATCAACATTAATGACTTGCTTTATGACTTTGTAATCACAACTCCTCTTAGAGAAATAGAACCGATAAGCGACGTCGTTGTTTATTGTTCCACTGTGTGGAACGATTTTCATGCTTCCGACGAAAGGATTCCATTGTTGGGTGTAGAAGTGAATTTGAAAGAGAGATTGATAAAAATGGCGGCTAATATATTCTAGAAATACAATATTACAAAATTATTCCAAAGTTTATGTACTACAACTTTGGAATATCTCTCTTTCTAATCTAAAAACACTCTCAAATTTCTAATTTAATTGCCTCACCAAATCATGTTCCATGACATTCATTTTAACATAGGAACTTATGCCTCTATTTATAATAGTTGGAGCCCTTGAAAGTTGTCACTTGGTTGTCGCTAGTGGTCGCTAGTTGTCACTGGTTGTCATGAGTTGTCGGTGAGTTGGCACTGGTTGTCGCTAGTTGTCATGAGTTGTCACTGGTTGTCGCTGGTTGTCTTCGAGTTATCAAAACAAGATGATGAAGAAATTGCTAATACTATGACAAGTGTCATGGTTTGATTAGCCTTCTAAAGAAGAGAACTTCAACTTGAACTCTTATTCTAAGAAGAGAATTTCAACTTGAATTCTTAATGCAAGAAGACAATTTCAATTTGAATTCTTCATCAAAGAATTACAAATTATTATTTCAACATTCATATGTATATGTCAAAGTCCTTTACAAAGCATTTTAAACCCTCAAAAGCGCCGACAAGATTGTACAACCTGAATGGGAAGAGCAAATTGTACTTTTGTGAAGGGGCGTTGATATCACGTCTCAAGGAGCAAAGTTCTAGATCCTCACGGTCATCAGTCGGCATGTGAACAACATAGGAATCAATTATGTTCTCACTTTTATTATGGATCTGCTTACGATGTGCGGCTATAAAATTGGAACTCCTTATCAAAGCATTTATTGATTTGGAGACGCATGTGAACCTCAGACGACTCTTTACAGTTGATTTGGAGAGTATTAAGAAGATGATATCGTAGGGAAGACCATGGCTCAGAATTATAGACTTCATTCTTTTAGGGATTCTCTGAGCCACGGCTTGGCTTTGTTTTTTTCCTCTTCACTCTAGGGTTTCAGAGATTATAAGTATTCGAATTCCAAAAGGTATACATACATATGATATATGTGAATATTTGGTTTGAATGGGAGGGATGTATATTTTATATATACACACACACATACATATATTTAGCAAGAATCTCGATCCCCTCTCTGCTTATTTTCATACAAATTCATCTTCAAATTCAAAATAAATAAATAAATAAATCAATCAATAAATAAATAAAACAAATGTATTACTGCCACATTTCACTGTATTTAATATCGGAATTAAGCTTCCATTCGTTTCATAAAATAATTAAAAGAATATCAGTATATTGTTTAGGATGGTCATTAAATTTGAATTGTACACCAATCCTATTAACGTGTTTAACTCATTTACTATGTGATTTTCTTTACAAAGATAAAATATATAGCGAAGATTCCTTTTTTCTTTTTTTTGCTTTTTTTTTTTCAAAATATTGAGTGGTATAAGACCCCCTATCTTATAAGACTAAAATTGCAATTTTGCCAATCAAGGAGATTTCAAATGAAGTATCTTTTATACCTTGATTTTTTACTACAACGATAACAAAAACAACAACAACAGTTCATATCATATGAATTATTCAACAGCTGCGGCTGCATTAGGTATGCATTGCAACTATCTATGTGATGCTCGCTCATCCATATTTCTTTACTAAATTAGATTATTATGATGGTAATAATTCAAATATCGAGTTCAATAACAATCCAGTTGATCCCAATTATCGCCATAATAAAGAAATTATTGTTGGTGACAATCTAGGCAATGAAGTTGCTTTGTAAATGCCACCTAAGCATGCAAAAACATTATAGCTCGGAAGAGGCTGGAAATATAATCCTTTTTTTGAATATAAGAGTGAATAGGGTCTAGGGGTTGATAAGGGAAACTATCAAGTATCATGATATAATTTATTTATGTCAATTAGATTAAAATCTTATTAAATCATTGCATAATCCAACTTATCAACTTAACAAAGTATACAAACATATCCTGATCTTAGTACTAAATTGAAATATTGGAATAAACTCAATAATTAAATTGAAACATCTAATTGTAAATTTAATTTTTAAATTTATTTTAAACAACTAACCTATTAGTTTAGTGTAAAAATGAAATTGAATTGGTATAAATAATCAATAGTTTCACACAAACTGGCTTGGTCTGAGCGATTACACCCTTATAAAATAAAATCCTTGAACTTATTTATACCATCGGCCTTCCTAAATGAATGGTGGGAGACAGAAAATATGTAATTAATGAGAGAAATTTTTTAGAACTCTACACAAATATTCACTAAGTATTTTAATAATATATTTATAGTAATTTCGTTGAAGCACCCTAAACATCTCTAGATTCTTTTACAAACTTAATTATACATATATACAAGGCATTGAGGTAATTATTCATTAATTCTTTAGAAATCATTTGACTAGATGTGTCAATGTATAAGAGACGAATCAACAAACAAACTAAAGAATTCTAAAGCAGAGAGAAACAATGGCTACACATCAATAAACTTTCTGGGAAAAAAATGGGGAAAAAAAAAAAAAAGAAAATCACTAAGTTTTTTTAAATAGCTTAGAACCTCTTATTCAGGAAATTTCTTATTCTATCACAATCACAATCTTTTCTCTACAAAACATAAACTCAATATATTAAGTGATAGTAGAAATTTGTCAGTAATTAAACAAAACACGTGAAATATATAAATATATATATATAGATATCTCTATGATGGTCTTAACAAATTTATTAGTGACAAAAATAATATTCAAACTATCACTATTGCATGTAGTATTTAATTTGTTATGCCATCTAATAAGTAATATTTCAATAACTTATTATCTAAATAGAATATATTCTAATTTTCCCATATAATATTTCGAATTTTGGTTTTAATAGACTGCAAGAGTCCAAGTCAAACAACTAAATTGGCTAAATCATTAGTCTAAATTGACTATTAATGAAATTATATGGTTCGTTCTAGAACACCAGATACCTAATACATTTGGATAGTCGAATATTAATTATAGTTAAATCTGGATATTTTGAAAATCATAATGAATACAAAATCTTATATCCATTCGATACAAAATATGAATATTATATTATATAAGTTAATCGAATACAGGTATGAATGTAATACATCAATTCCATTTAATATTCGTTTATTGGTATTCTAAGTTAGGAAACTTTCTTGGGCTGGCGGACTGAGCCCGAAACAGAGATTACAAAACTTCACTTACGGAAAAGAAAACTCAAACGGGGTCAGCGACATTATAGCCAAAATTAAAATTTCCTTGTCCCGTATGGATTTGGGCTTTTCCATCTATAATATATATGTGTATACATATATATCCCAAAAATAATAATGGGCAATAAACCAAAAGAAAAGAAACCCTAGGAGGATAAAGCCTTCCAAGATCTCAATTTCCATCAAATTCCCAAAACTTGCCCTCCAAGTCATTGTGTGATCAACCGACACTAACATAGTTTTGGACCTCTTCCGCATATATATTAGACCTTGTCTCATATATATATATATATATATATATTTTCCATCCCAAAAAAAAAAAGAAAGAAAGAAAGAAAGAGAGATATATCGTATATATACCCCTATTCGGCTACTTATAATCTCCAAAACCCAAAAGAAAGAGAAAAAAAACAAAGCTATGGGAGGTCGGAGAAACCCTAAGAGAATAAAGCTTCAAATTCCAAGCCATGATCTTCCTTACGATATCATATTTTCGGTACTTTCCAGATCATCAGTAAAGGCACTTCTAAGATTCACCAGCGTCTCAAAATCTTGGAATAATTTGATCAGGAGCCCCACTTTTGTAGCCGCACATCATCACGGTCAGATTCATAATGAGCACAACATAATTGATTGCCATTTGTTTTTCATGCCGGGAGATATCGATGACGGGAAGCCCTGGCAATTTCTCACCATGTTACATGAAGTCAAGGTCTCATCAGGAGTTTCCTTTGCTATGTACTCACAAAGCGTTGTGCTATACAATTTAGTCCTCCCATTTAGGCAGTACGATCTTGCTGGCACTTGTGAAGGCTTAATATGCTTGACGAAGGACTCAGACGTGTACATATGGAATCCTCATGTTGGAAGCATGAAAATTTTGCCGCCCAGCGGAAGTTTGGTGAAACCAAGTCGTCGGGCTAGAAAGGCAGTGAAGGTTGCCTTTGGTATCGGCATAGATGAGAAGAGTTGTGATTACAAGGTCGTAAAACTAATCTTTTACAAGGGTTTATTTATGACTACGGAGATCTATTCGTCAGCAACAGATTCTTGGAAAAGAATTGATGAGGATAGTTGGGTCGGCGATCGATGTTGGGAGCAATTTTACTCAGAAGGTTATTACGAAGGATCTATTTATTGGAAGGGATTACCAAGAAAAGATGATCTCAGTACAAAAAACGTCAATTTTAGGTTTAACTTGAAGGAGGAAATATTCGAGAGGACGTCGGGGATTGAGAATAGGGAATGTTTAGAAAAAGGGAATGTTAGGGCTCAAAAGGATTATTCGTTTCCCCCTAGAAATTATACCATTAAGTTAAGGGAAACCCTCTTCTTGTTGGATAAAAAACACAATTATACAAGGATAGATATGACTTCGCGCACAATAGTTCAAGAAGTTTAATTAATTATGATTTTGTCACTAGTTAAAAAGAAATTTAAATTAATAAAACATTGTTATTATTTTTACTTTTCTGGTCATTTAGTCATTTATAGTTCAGTTTTATGATTGGGTTTTAGTTTCTTTTAATTCTTTCATATGATTTATATGAATTCCTTGTTACAATATTGTGAGATTATATTTTCTTATATTTAAGCAACTTTTTTATATGATGATATGATGATATGAGACATTGATTATACTTTATCTGGTACTTATTTTCTTTTAATAAAACATTGTTATTATTTTTATTTTTCTGGTCATTTAGTCAATTCTTTCATATGATTTATATAATATTGTGAGATTATATTTTCTTATGTTTAAGCAACTTTTTGATATGATGATGACTTGAATGAGATATTGATTTATACTTTACCTGGTACTTATTTATATATATATTCAATGGTTTAGTTCAGTTTGATGTTTATTTTCTTTTATTCTTTCTAGCTAGTTGAATATTCATCTTTTTGTTTGTTATAAATTGTAGTGAAGAAAGGGTATAAAATTGAGAATAGATCTTTTGCCATTGCAACGACCAAATTTTGCCTTCAAAGATTTTGGGTTTTACAAGAGAGAAGCTATTAAATATTCGCTCAATATATACATTAACTCTTATACTAATAATTTTTATAATCATTAATCTGTCAGAATGCATGTGTCATTAGTTGTTGAGGATAATGAAAGTAAAAATTTAAAAAACACTAACTTTTGTCAATATTGAATGATTCTGACCTCCAACAAATATCATTAATTATATATGGACAAATTTTTATTTTTAGGTTTTCCTTTTTTTTTTTTTTTTGTTGGAGAAACCTACTATCACTAACCCACGTTCATTGATGTCTAGTTTTCATGTCATGTCAAACTCTTAATTAGAACAGAACTTTCAATAGTTAAGACTCCGAACTAGAAAGGAATTTATAATCTCCCAGATCATAACTGCAGCACTTCTTGAATTGATCGTTTTTCAATCACAAATAACAATATCGCAATCAATGTATACAACAATTTTTTGAAGCAATTCCTTCTCTTTTGGTTAATTTCAGTGCTCCTGTATTAAAAATACCACATGTCACTATAATGTTATAAACGATTGATTTAGTATGTGTAAAGATCAATCCACATTTATGCACATGAAAATCTCGTGCTACGAATGCTAGTATTTTTAAATGAAATCACTGAAAGAATAAAAGCCTAAGAAATCAGTGCAAGGGAAATATTGAATGTTTCGCACATGAAATATTTTAAAGGAAATATTGCTTGATATCTTGTATTATATTACAAACC
This sequence comes from Handroanthus guayacan, assembly GCA_014898755.1. Lineage (NCBI taxonomy): Eukaryota > Viridiplantae > Streptophyta > Magnoliopsida > Lamiales > Bignoniaceae > Handroanthus > Handroanthus guayacan. The sequence goes on from JACFYI010003734.1 coordinate 293,406, forward strand.
TCCTATAGATGTGTGCCATGTGTGTATTGCTTCCACACACAATTAAGTATTTTTATAAGAAACTTTTTAATTATACACTTGTCCTCTATATATGAAATAAAATAGGAAATGAAACACAATAATCCAATCCTTGATTAGGGCTGTCCATAGAAATTCAAAAATTCAATTATTGTTCGCATCTATATCCATTTGTATTAAATATTATTTGTATTCGTCTAAAGCAATATTATCCACATTTAATTGGTAGATATTCGATTGTAAATAGATAAGAATATGATAATTGCATATTAGATTTTTTCAATTACCGCTTTAAATACATATTCAATGTATATATCTGTAACTTATCATATTTGTCATCCCATCTAATAAATAATTTTAAATAATTTATTATATATATAGAATATATTCTAATTTTTTTAATGCATTTTAAGCATGATAAATTAAATCTTGAACATTTATATATATAATATATTCTAACTTATCCATATTATATTTGGGGAATTTTAGTTTTAATTTAGACCACAAGAGTTCAAATCAAAAGACTAAGTTGGCTAAATCATTAATTCTAAATTGATTGTTAATGAAACTTTATGGTTCATTCTAGGATATCATATAATTAATACATTTAGATATTCGAGTAATTATGATTAAATATGAATGTGCCAAAAATTATAACGGATGTGAATTCAAATATAATTCCTTATACGAAAATCATATTCTTTAAATTAATTAAATACAAATATAGATACAGTATATCCGCTCATTTAATATTGATATTCTATGTTGGGACTTTCGTGGCTAGAAAATGTGATGCAAACGACTCTTGATTACAAAACTTTACTTGTGGGAAAAGAAAACTCAAACCGGGTAAGCCACATTCTAGCTATGTCAAAAATATCTTATGTCCAGCATGGATTTAGACTTTTTCAACGTCTCTACATCATCATAATAATAATAATAATAATAATAGTAAATATTTCAATACAAGTGCGCCCATGGCCGGCGTTGGTTCAACTTTTTCTCAGAGGGTTGTTACGAAGGATTCATTTACTGGGCGGGATTATCAATAACAGAGAATATTGATGTAAAATCCGTTTTTTATAGGTTTAACTTGGAGGAGGAAATATTTGAGGAGATGGCGATCCCGCGCTTTGGGTATTCAGGTAGGGCTGAAGATATGTTTGGGGCTCTGGCATAATGACCTGAGGAAGGTTAATTGATAATGATTTTGTTATTAGTTAAGCAATAATATTTTGATGGTTTCATGATGAAGTTATGTGAATAAAACATTGTTTCTTTTTCTGGTTATTTAATCTTTTTCCAGTTCGGTTTTATGATTGAGTTTTAGTTTCTTTAATTCTTTGAGATGACTCATATGAATTTATATGATTCACATGAGATTATATTTTCCTGTTGAGTTATATTTAAGCAACATTTTGATATGATTATGAGTTTGAGACATTGATTTATACTTGATGTTGGTTATATTAGTTCAGCTTGATATTTATTTTCTTTTATTCTTTCTAGTTGATTCTTTCTTTCTTTCATTTTTATTTTTATTTTTTTTTTTCTCCTGTTGGTTAATTGGTAGTGAACGAATAAAGGGAAGAGAATTACTAATGTCAGAGCTGGTCTTTTTGCCATTCTAACAACCAAATTTTGCCTTCGATGATTTTGTTTTTCCTCCCAAGAGAGAAGCTATTCAATATTCATTCAACATTGACACATCAATAATAATCAAAATTCAAAATAATATCAAGAATATTCAACAGTCTACCATATAATTGCTTGCACTACAATGCACCAAGTCATATTCGTCGATTACTATATAACTGTCTTGTATTGTTTGATAAAGATTCGGGTTTGAAATAAACAAGTTTTTCCTTCTTAGAATTTATTCAACATAAATTTTATGAAACATTCAATTTTATCAAAGAAAAGCTCCACAGAATTATAGGTTATTTGACCACTTCACTATTATACCAAATTATCAAATGAGTTTTCTAATGCATATTATATTTGATATTTTCAGAAAAATGAACATCCATTTAGACATAGAAAGACCACTAAGTAAACAACCAGACAAACCGTCATATCTCAGTACCCAGCACATGTTTCAATCTCATATTCCACTGCATGATATATACAAAATGCAGAAATCACTTGCCTATAAAATTCATGTTTCAATCTCACATTCCAGTAGATATATACCAAATGTAGGATACGTTTTCTCACAAAAATCTTGGTTATAAAACACACTTCGTTACATTCATGCAATATAATAGAAAATAAACCATATATTCAAACACATGATCCAAAATGGTTATACAGACAAAGATGCTTAAACAAATCAAAGTTGAATAGAGAAAATTGCAAGGCCTGGCTACGTGGGTCTGTGACCCAAGTGAACGCGACATTGGAACGAATGTAATTTATGCTACATCCTTGCAAACAAATCGAGCACGGGATCGAGTCCTCGGGGTAGTTAAAGACTTAAAGTCGATCCTCCTTTCTAAAAAGATGGGAGAAAAAGAACCAAATGTCCTATTCCCATATGAGTCCATATTATAGTGGCAATCACACTCATTATCTAAATCCTAAGGAAGCAAAAGGAGCTTAAACATCCGAAGCCAAAAACAGAAATAAAGCCATAATCATAAAAGACATAACGAAAAAGGAGACAGATGAAACATTTAATTCAACGAAACAAAGGCTTTACTTATCAAGATAACATCTGAATTACATACAATGAAAAATCCAAAGTTCAACAGATCAAGCACCAATATTTGAAGCACTAAAAATCATTTTCTTAAATCTTAACGAACATTTCTATCCATCATCGTGCACAGGTTACTCTGTCATAACAGGCTTATTTTCATTTGCTTTTGGCTTCTGTTCCTTTGGCTTCTGCTCTTCAGATTTCCTGAATTAACATTCACATCAAAAGTAAGCAGACAGCTAAAAAAACACTTAAAAGTCGATGCAGCTAGCTTCTTTTTAGTTTTTCTTTTAAAAAAAATCAAGCGAATACGTTCAACTCCCCCGTTTTCAGCTGATCAACACATGGAGAAAAAAGTCGCAATACATCTTATCAATTATGAGAACTAGGCAAACATATATCACCTTGCCATAGAATCCAAACCGTTTATGCAGACTCAAAGGAAGTTACATCTTGCAACACAAACACAATCCGTAAAAACCATAGGAATTTTTTCTCTTTTTGTATAAGAAATTATACTATAAATTACCAAAATAAAGAATAAAACCAGAACATCCATATGTCTTGGATCGGTTAGAAGATACTGATGATTTTTTCTTTTTTTCTTTTCTTCTTCTTCTTTTTTTTTTTTTTTTGGAGGGGGGACAAGCAGTAACACAGAGATGACAACATCCTTCAAACAAATTAGCCCATTGATTTTTTAAAAAAATAAAATAAGAGAAAAGAAAAAACACAAACACACACACACAAAAGTACATTCAAGAAACTTCTTTTTTAAGGCTCACGAACAACAGCAATTATAAATCTCCTTTATTAACATATGAACGTTCTCGAAATTAACAGGGTACCAAGTGACAGGAAAAATCATTAAAATTAAATAAATAAATCTTCCCAAGGAGCAAGCAAATAAATCGAAGGCTTTGAGATGTAAAAACGGAAAAACCGAAAAAAAAAAAAGACTATAAATTTGGAGAAGAAATACCTCTTGTCAGAGAAGCCACCCTTCTGGCTGAGGAAGGAACGGAAAAGTGGAGAATTGACGTCGTAGATCATTTTACCGACAAACCCTAATTTCCTTGGAGTAAAACGCCCTAAGTCGCCAGGTGAGGATGTTTTGTTGACCTTGTGTTAGGAATCGAAGGAATTGGGGATCTTATAGTGTTCTATTATTGGGTCCATGGTAGCCCAGCTAATCGTGATTTGGGTTCTAGCCCAGTTAAGTAATTAACCATTGAAATAAATATAAGAGAAAATGTCATTAAGTCATCCAAATTATAAGTCTTTTTTCACTTTGTAACCTAATTAAAAAAATATCTTTACCATCTCAACTTTGCAAAATTATCACTTTGCAACCTTAGTGTATCTTCCAGTGAACATATTTCATCAATAGGTGATATTGTGCAAAATTTTGTGAAGTTCAGATAGTAAAATGAGACTTTTTCTATTTTAATATTCACACACGTATCCAATGTACAAATGTTCTGGTGGAATATTTCTCCAAAAATGTACTGAGATTGTAAAGTGAAAATTTTGCAAAGTTAAGATAGTAAAGCAAAACTTTTTATCTAGTTGCAAAGTGCTCATAGTTCGAGTGGCTTAATGGCATTTTCTCTAAATATAACGCATTCCTATGAATTATCACAAAGTTAATAGATTTGATGATATTAAATAAAGAAGGGCTTGCCTAAAATTAGGTACCCTGTAGTAAAGTTTAACATTAGATACCCAAAATATTACCAGTTCTATAGGTAGCATTACCAGGTTGGTTACCATGTTAGTTAACTTTCTTTTTTTTTTTATGTTAATTAATATCTAATTATAAATGCCCACGAAAAAATTAATATTCCCTTACGGTGGACAGACATGTCCTTCTGTGCGGTTGACTTTCTCAGTTTGTATGAACCAATTTACTAATATACTTTTTTTTTTTTTGATAAAAAATTTACCGGTGTACTTGACTTATTAGTTGCTTGAAGTAATAAATTGTCCCATTGTTATGTTGTGTACATTAAAACATTTCATCATTGATTAACAAACATATGACTTCACAAAAATGTATGCAACAAGCAATGTAGTTTGGAGTACTAGAACAACTTTAATTAATCATTGTTAATTCCAAACGTGATTACTTAACTATTTAAAAAATAATAATAATATTTTTGTGTATCAAGGGCATTTTAGTCCATTCAAATGCTTCCGAAATAACTTTTCACAAAATATACTTACCTTAACACCCCTAGAATTTGTTATAGTTAACAAAACAATTTTCGAAGTTTGAATAATTATCATTACACCCACACACTTTTAAATTAGTTGATGGAAAAATTTAACAGAGCTTCCATAACATTACAATTATATTCCTAAAATTAGGGAATTTACTTATAATATTTTATTTAATATATTGAATTTTCAGATAGTATAATTGTAATTGTAACAAGTTTTTTGTCAGTTGAAGAAAGCATAGATAATGTAATAGTACTTATTTAAAATTTTAATCATATTTTGATAATTATTTTAAACTGGGATGATGTTTCAATAGATTATATAAAAATATAACTATTTACTTTTGTTGAAAGTTAAAAAAAAAAAGATTATAATAAAAAATATTTGGTATTTGAAAATCATCAAATAATTCAATATAAACTAACAAAAAATAATGGTATTTAAAATTATATTTACCTATTCTTGATAAAAATAATTTACAGCAACTCATAAGGAGTCACAAGGTTGTTTATAAAACTATTGATTATTGTTAACTAATTTTAGAGAATTTATAATAGAAGCAAAGTTTATAAATATTCAAAAATAATTTTCAATAACTTATAATCAAATAAGTAATTTTCACAATCAATTACAACCGATACTTAAAATAAAATAAAAAATTAAAAAAAATTGGGAACCAGAAGAAGAGAGAAGAGAAAGAGAGCTGAGGCAATAATCCTTTTTAGATATTCCACGTAACTTGGGAGTACTTAAAGCATCTCGAGGCTAATTCTGTCCTTTAAGAGGCATTGCATAGCATGCCGTACGTTACCCTTCTCTTATTCAACTCTCTCCCCCTCTCTCTCTCTCTCTCTCAACCAACCAACCCAATTACAGAAGACATTATGATAGTAGAAATAAAAGTTGGTTGATGCATGAGTAGAACACTACTATTCTAGTATATATATTGCGAATTCTCTCTCCCCCTCCCCCCTGGATACTCACCACCTTCCTTCTGTAATACACACGCAAAAACTCAGCCTTGGTTTTGATTTCTTTTGCAGGCACCGGAAACTACTAATATTTCTATCCTGACCCTTTTTCTCTTTTGAGGTATTACCATACAAGAGAAACTGTTTCATGATGTTTTCTTGTTGTTTTGTCTGCATCAGTTGACTTGTATTAATTGTTCGTAGGTATCTATCTATGTGGGCTTTTGCATTGATTTTGAATGGTGACAATTTTTTTGCTTTTATGAGCAGGTTTAACATGTTTCTTGATTTTTTCTCTGTGATTGAATTTTCGTTTTCTTATTGGGATTTTTCTGATGTATTTTCCATGAAAGGTGGTTGGTTGGTGGGGTTGACTTAAAATTCTTCGAAGAATTTGGGTATATATTTAGATTTGGTGAGAGTCTTTTTGTGGGTATTTTAGATGATATCTACCAGCTGTTATAATATGATTTTTTGTATCTTTTGGGGTAGGCTAATCAGAGTCAAGGATTGTCACCTTTGAGCTTCTAGATTTGAATGAGATCGTATGTATTTAGAAAATGTTTGGAGAAAATAACATTAAGCCACTCGAAGTTTGGACGTTTTTGCACTTTACAACCTAATTAAAAAAAAAAAAAAAAGGTTCCATTTTGTCATCTCAACTTTGCGATATTCTTACTTTGCAACTTAAGTACATTTTGGCGATGTGCAAAATTTGCGAAGTTCAGGTGGTAAAACAAAACTTTTTTGCCAATTTTCCCTTACTATTCACACGTGCTTCGCGTGTGAGACAGTTTTCACTAGAAACTACACTTAGGTTGCAAAGTGAAAATTTTGCGAAGTTAAGATGGCAAAGTGAAGCTTTTTTTTATTAGGTTGCAAACGGAAAAAATGTCCATAGTTTGAGTGACCAACGTCGTTTTCTCCAAATATTTGTAGTAGTTATGTATAAAACTCCACTTTTCAAATGTAAGTTTTGATGGCTGTGGGTTAATTCAGGGGAATCACTTGTGAAGATTATTTCACTTTTTTTGGGATATTACTAAATTAGCTAATGTGAGTTTAAGAAAGGCTTACATTTCTTGGTTTATCTGAATTTCATCTGCCTATTTTAGTTGTGTGACGAAGATAAAGGTGTAGAAGATGAAGTCTTTGGCTCTATGAATTGTCTTTGACAGAACCATGATATGAAGATTTGCCAATGCAATAAGTAATGTTCCCACATAAACTTCGGGGTAGGAAGAATGTCAGTGTGCTCTCGTTGAGATGCAAATTATTCAATCCAAGTTAAAACGCAAGGATTTTATGTCCTTTTTCTTGGTTTTTTATTTGAGTTATGTTTGTTTGATATCTCTGCAATGAGAACTACTTACATTTTACTTATTTTTCCTTTGAAGCTTCAAGCCGTTAGCTGACTTAACATTTTGTCTTTCAACAGTATTGCGAACAGTTATGGTGAGCATTCGAAGGCGCAAGCTCCTAGGATTATGCTCTGGTATCCTAGGATATTCTCTGTTAATAATCATGCCATTGGATATAATGCATTGCCCTTCTTGAAGCGTTCTATTATATGAACAATGATTCTCAGATTCTTCTAGTTCTGTTATTACCCAATTCAAAACGACTCGTTACAGATGCTGACTTTCGATACCTTACGTAATTTTATTAGGGAGAAATTCTTCCGTAGCTCCACTTCCACAGGTTTGTGAGCATGAGCACATTCCCGAAGACTGTTTGGAGAAGACAAAACCTGTTAGTGTGCATTCTCTACCTTTAAATGATGGTTACAGGTCAAAAGTGGTAAGCATCATATGTGTCATTTAGTTCCATTCTTCTGATTCTCGTGCTGTCCTTTGTGATTACTTGGTATCTGCCTAATATGGCCGTTAATCAACTAAAGTTTGAACTGAATGAACGATTAACTGTTGCCAAGCGGTAATCTTTGTTTCTAAATGTCTATGATCATATTAAATGGTGAGAAAGAACAGAAATCATTTCCTTATCAGTACCCTAGAGCAATGAATGAGGATCCCTTGCTTTTTTACTCGTTTTAATGATGTTATACTTGGTTTTATGAAGGAAAACATAACATACAGAGTGCAATAATGATGTTATACTTGGTTTTATGAAGGAAAACATAACATACAGAGTGCAATCCAATTTTCGACCCGGATCCATTGATAACATTCATGTTCTATGTAATAAATACCTTAAAAAAATTTTGTATTTACCTATACATATAGTTTCTGCATTCAGAGGTTATATAGGATCATTTAAATAAGTTTGGTTGTTGTTTTATCATAAAAGCCCACTTCTCTGAGATCTTTTCCTTGTCTTCGGGATCGAACATCAATATCAACTGTTCAATAGACATTCATTGAAAGAGATGTAGCCCAACCCCGCAACCCCAACCCAGGAAAGAAAAAAAGGAAAAAAAAAAAAAAAAGGAGGAAATAAAAGAAAGAACTGTATAGGAAATTTTCTCCTTGCATTACAAGGTACAAGTATGGCTCTGCTGGAATCATACTGTATAATATCTTTTCTTGGAATGTAAAATGAAGAGATATTGTAAAGAAATAAGTATACCAATAATTGTTTTTTGTTGTTCTTTACCTCCAAGTTATTCTTTTGTTTCCGCTCTGTAGCTGCACTACAAATCCACACTCTATTCGTTTACTGCATACAATATGGATTAAACTAGAGTTTTTTGTTTCACAATCTGCGTAGGAAACAACGTTGGAGACTGCAAATGGTTCGCCAGATTTGTCTGCTTCGAGTCCATCAAAAGAGCAATTCCCTGGTTTGTCCCCCTTTTTCTTTTTGTGGTATAAGTTTGCATGTGTATGCCCTTGATGAAATGTGACATGCTATTGGAACTTATTCTTCTAATATTATGTACAAATTACTAAGTTGGTTTTGTCGGGCCAAACTGTAGAGCGGCTCCAACAAACAGCTTGACCACTATTAGAATGGTTTAGTGAAAAATCTTGTTTCATTTGGTTTATTATAAATAATACATCGTATATGTATACACTCTATTCTTGCATAGTAAATTTTTAATTTTCACTAACGTATCGATGATTTCTTCTATTAGATCATCCCATTTTATTCCTCTGATAAGGTGTCTTTTCCAGTAGCATGTCTCCAGTTTTCTTCCCAATTTAGTAGTGTTCTTTTGGGGGGCTCTTTTTACCGAGTTTTTAAAGTATCATGTTTCTTCTCTAGATTTATCATGGTTAGGTAAAATCTCGTTGTGATCCGTATCTCATATTCTTATGGTTCGGCAAAAGAGTTTCAAACTAAGCTGTAAAAAAGAAGTCTCAGTGTGATCTCTGAATGCATCTGTCACGACCACATAAAATTAATTTTTTCTTGCGTTTTAGTCGTTGGTCTGATAGACTATTTTAATTATTGCAGAAGTAAAGCATAGAAAGCGTCACCGGAGGAAGCATATTGAAAACCAAGAACTGTGTGCCATGCGAGGTGTCTATTATAAGAATCGAAAATGGCAAGCTGCGATTAAAGTCGATAAGAAACAGATCCATTTGGGAACTGTTGGCTCCAAAGAAGAGGCCGCTCGACTATATGATAGGTACTATTACTAAGCACTAGCCACAGCCCATTGTTAAGAACCTACATAGAACTAGGGGGTGTTTGGCTGAGCTTATTTTCAACATTTTATAAGTTCTTAGATCTTAAAATATGCTTTCTTTGAGATTATAAGATGTTAGTTTTACTGATGAATGAGTTAAATTGTTCGGATAAAATAAGATTTTGGAACTTATACAAGGTTAGTAGTGACAATT
>JACFYI010003734.1:324093-343833 GCA_014898755.1 Handroanthus guayacan
TTTTTTTTTTTTTTTTTTTGAGTTATTGGAAACAAAATAATAGCGCTTTACTTTTAGAATAATTATTATATTGAATTTTTCTGATAGTATTACCATAAGAAAATGTTCAAGGTAAACAATATAATTGTATCTAAAAATCTAAACAATACAAGTCAGATTATTGACAAGCTCGGTATATATAACTCAGTGTAGGTGAACTTTTAGTCATGATATTTCACTATTTAGCGTTATATCAATCATATTACTATATTTAAATTATATTTTAATTTTACTGAATATATTAAAAATAGAAAAATGTAACGATAATTAATACTATTAATGATTATATTTGAAAAACGACACAATTTAATTCATATTAAATCAAGAAAAAAATTATGTTTTTAGCATAGACAAGCTCGTTTCAAGATCAAGCCAGGTTGTTAAAAGATGAGTTGTAAGAACTCATTATTGTGAAAATGAGCTCGAGTTTAAGCTAAATTTATGAGCTTTATGAGCTCAAGATCTAAAGTGGTTTGAGATTAAGTGTTGAAATTTTTAGAAAGCAATGCCAAATGTACTCTCTATGTTATTATAAACCAAAATGAATAAACGAATAAAAATATAAGAGACTGTCGAGTTTGTAAACTATATCATAAAATAATATTCACCATCCATAGCCACTTGGGTTGAAATATTCATATTGGTTAGTTTCTTTATTCTCTTTATAATTATTATAGATTTCCTTACTTATATTTCTCTTCAGCTATAACTTGACAATAAAAAATTTTAGCTCTTTAAATACTTAAAAAAAAAGAAAGAAAGAAAAAACACCTTAGAAGGACTTTTAATTGAGATTATGGCTCTTCATGTATCTTTTTACAATGTATGTTAGGGTTTTAATTACTATTACCAAAATCCTTTCTTCTAGCTCAAACACACACCAGAATTTTTCTCCTTTTTTAAGTTGACTTGAGTTAATTATCAATATATAGCTTATTTCATTGGAAAACACTCGAACCACTAGTGCACCACCAAACACAACTTTTATTTTTACAAAGATGTGTCATTAGTTTATGCTATCTTCACTTAATCTTCCATTTATTATATAAGTGGAAGTGATTATTTTTATCATTATGTTCTTAATAGGTGTGATTATATTATCAGAGAACATTATAATTGTATGTAGCTTAAGTTTTGTGTCTTGCACGTGATTAATACATAGGATGCATTGACAAAAATAAACAAAAGGACTAGTTTGGTTGGGCATAAATAGTTTAGTAAAGTCCACTTTTCAAGAATTATTATTCATTTGGTTGCCGTTACATCAAGCACCCTACCCGCGTTAGATGCACTAGCCACCTCAATCCCACATGATTTATCACTCGATCGAAGCACTAATATTTTAAGTGAAACAAAATTAGATAAAGTTATAATTCATACTAAATATATTAAGATTCCAATTTATATAATCATAAAAGAATAAACTATTAATCATGAGAAAAGTAATCATGGGATGATTCCAAAATCCAACCAAACTAATAAATAAACATCTAAATACATATATAAATCTTATATGTTAATTCCAAGGAGCCTGTAATATGAGATGTCACAAAATATGGAACGAAGCGTGGTGCAAGTATTAGTTATTACTTTTTACATACATTATTATTACTTGAAATATTTACCTTAACATTCCTTGTGATTTGACAAATTACAATAACATTCTTATGAGCTTTACATGTAATATTTCAGTGTATTTACTAAATTTTTAATGGATTTTAAGTATAATATGTAAGAGGTATCATCGTAATTTTAATTTACTTAATAAATCATGCAGCGTACATGTGAGAGACATACAGAGATTTATAGTGTCCGAGACAGTGTCTGACGTGATATGACATAATGAACTTTTTAGATCTCCAGGAAACAAAGCAACCAATTCATGTCACAGAGATCCATGATGCACAAAAGGAAGACATTATCAATGTGAAGATCAAAGTGCAAAATTTAAGGATAACAATTTTGATCCGCTACATAAAAAGCTGACAGTAAAAACATTGCGATACATCAAAACTAAAGAATCTACCACAGGTAATCTCTCAATTATAGCCAAATTACAAGTCAAAAATAGTACTAACAATTCATGTAAATCAGAAAGATAATAATGAAACAAACTAAGAAAGATAATAGGGTTTATTTTCAGAAGTTGTTAAAAACTGAAATAATGCACCATTTCTGCATAAGAATAGCTCTCCAAAGCTATTTACATCTTCAGTATAGTCCCAATATTTCAAGAAAATGATGATTTTTTTCTTGTTTTAAAACCATGGACAGCAGCATTTCTGCATGAAGGAGAAGAGAACAAAGATGAGCTCGAATCATACGTGTAGATATGAAAAAATTGTTGCTTGACTTATCAATTTTATATTTTTACTATAAAGTAGATTACGAAATTGTATTAGAGTATTTAAGACTTTAAGTCATGAGCAATTTGGATATTATCATTGATGATATTAACGAGTTTAAGGCTCAGATCATATCTTGAAAAACAAGGAAGTAAGTTGGTGTGCAGTTCAAATCACATCTTGTGATTAAGGAAATAAATACCAGACATGTCACTCAAATCGTGTCACTTTATCAAATATTCATGGAAAGAACTTATATCCTACAGGTGTAGAAAGGTATGATCTGCAACTATACGTTATACATCCAAGCAATAAAGACGCCAGAGGACGTTCTACAAATTAACCAAATTCAAGGAAATTCGTCGTAGAAGTCACCAAACTATGGCCTTTGATTTGATATTATGGTGCAAAACCCTTGAATTAGTGTTACAAAAGGACAACAAATTTTAGAAAAGATCAAACGACCACATTATGCCTTTAAAGTTTCAAGTTTCAAATCTTTGTTTTTGACGCGATGTATCCCCAAATTATTGATTGCATTCGGCATAAATTTCAACTTATACTATCTTTCTCGTCTCGTTATTTTTGCCGACAAGAAATTTTCATTACAAAAAGTACTAAGATCGAGCAAATAAAGATTAACTAACCTTAGGTTCGTGGGCTTGTTGGCCTTGTGTGACATAAGACGGATGCCTTGGAGTACCAGACACATTTCCAGCTCCGGTATTCCTTTCTTCTCGCACTCTGTCAAAAATGTGAGTGAAGTTTTCGGCTGACTGAGGATCGTTTTCATCCCATTCACCGAATCTTGGAACAGCAGCACCTTTATCAGGCTGCCGATTCACAATGCAGTCAATTAAAAGAAGGTTTCAGACAGTCAAGTTGTATGTAAGATTATATTTATACATAGGATGTAAGAATTTATAAGGCCCTTTGGCATAACTCCGTATAACATATACGAAAAATGAAATGACGAAAGTCCTTCTAGAAAGTCGATCATATCTATAAGACGAAAAACTTCAAAAAACGAACAATAAATAGATGAAAACTTACACTTTCATCTCCTCGAGCAGCTGGCTTTAGCCGGGATCTTGAAGGGGTACCATGGCTACTATCATGGTTCTTTCCTTCCCAAGCAGGAGATCCACTTCCTCTGCCCGTAACTTTCTGCTGATAATGTGGATGAAATGGTGAACGATCGAAACTTTGCTCCGACCCTCCACTAGTCCTTGGAGCTCGACCTGGTTTCTGTCCACGACCACCAGAGTTCAAGTCAATTGAACTTTTTTGACTCTTATTTTCACCACGCGATGGAGAATTATTATACGGCCTAAAATCACCGTTTTCTTTGCTCACTCTATGCTCCGGCGTTCCTCTTCCGATTCCAACTCGTTCTTCTGGTGGAGTTCTAGGATTTGCAGGAGGAGCAGGTTCAGATGGTGAAGGATCAGGATTAGATAACATGTCGGGATTTTCTTGGGGATCGTTTGGATTTATCATCTTCCCACCTCGTTTTCTTCTTGCTTTGTCGAAATATACTGTGTAAGGAACGTTGTCTTCATTTTCCCAGTTGCCAAATGGTGGCACGTTTGAGCGCTCCTTTGACAACAGAAACTAGTGTTATTTCTTTGTTATTGGATTCAAATAATTGGTAGTTACACATGAAAAGAGATGATCGTTATGGTTCCGAAAATATACATAATGAACACCAGCAACTTTGCCGCAACTAAAATAACAAATCAAATATTACAAGAAAATATCCCTTTATTTATGATGGATTTATGAATAATATTGAACAATTTAAAATGATGCAAAATAACTATGAATAATGTTAATTGAGATGAATTTGTGATAAGTATTTGTAACAATTTTTTGATAAGTTATGAGAATTCCATAACAAAGTTAGTTTGTGACGAGGTTCAATTACGTAATATAATTAATCAGTGACAAAACATATAGTTATGGAGTTGTGATAGGAAAACACCAATTGCAAACTATGTCAGACAGTCAGTGATGAATTTTATTAAATTTGTGATTAATTTTACCAACTTCAAAATGGGATATTAGAGAAACAAATTCTCAAAATTGGACAAATTCCATTTTCTTTTTTTCTAGGATAAATAGTTTCAATATCTCTTGAGAGTAATCTACTAAGAATTTGAATGAATAATGATTTTGTCTATCTAGATCGATCATTTACATTTCCAAAAAAGAAATATATATATATATATATCACATAGCTTTATAAAATTCGAACCAAAACGGCCAAACCTACTATATATACACATATACTCAAATTGAACTCAAAACTTAAGATCAAGAATAGCAAAGAACTAGTTGACCATAAACACATTTCTCACCCAAAAATTTTTCACAATTTGATACTTACAAGTCTTCACAAGCCAAGGGAATCTATTGACCCACATATTTTCTTTTCTTTTTCATTATAATTCAAAAGAGAGAGAAAAAAAAGGTACCAAAAAAAAGTACAAGATTAAACAACAAGAATATCCAAACACAAAAGTGAATATAAACAAGAAAAACAAGCTAGTAAAACATTACTATGAAACAAAACAGGATAAAACAAACACAAAATTTGTCACTACGTAACAATAAAATTTGAAAGGGGAAAGAAACAAAATTATAAAACCAAAGAAAAATAAGGTAACTTACAGCCATTTTTGTTCAGCAAGAGTTGAAGTCAAAGCCCAGAAACAGTAGAGAAGCAAATCAAAGATCTGTTTTAAAAATTCAAGCAAATACTCAGAGCACCTCTCCAAGAAGAAAATATCACAGGCTGGAGACAGAGAGAGAGAGAGAGAGAGAGAGGGAGGTTGATGATGAGTAAATGATGAAAAAGAGAGGGAGGGAGAGGGAGGGGTTTAACAACCATTGACCGGCGCCACCGGTTATGGTTTTGACTAGTCGTCTTTCTTGTCTTTCCCTCGTTTTGTTGAAGTCTTTACTCGTCTTGAAAGTTTTCTGTGTTTTTTTCAAATGTCAAGCCTCCACGCTTCTTGTGGAAGAGTTAAATTATGTTACTATGTATAAAATATTTATGGATGTTGTTCTAGTTTATAAGATTATTTATAGATATATATATATATATGTATGGATATGAATGAAAGTTTAAATGCGTGATCCTTACTATTAAATGAATGATGATATCTACTAAGCAAGAATTCAATTTCATTACATAAATGATTCAGTTTAAACGATATGTGTCGTTTAAAATCGTTGATTTTTAGTGTTGTGAAAAAATTGAAGAGGAAGGCCGAGTCATTCTTAAACTGTAGTTTAGGTGTGCAAATTTTTTATTGCTCGTCCTATTCATATTGTGTATTTATTGAATTATTTGTTGATTTGATTACGTGAATATCTTCATTAGGTTATTTTACCAACTCTAATGATACGTAATTCTAGATTTTCGATATTGAATTGATTTTCCAACTAACTTAAGAGAATAAGAGTTCAAAGAATGTAAATTTTATGCACTTTTATATATTGCTTTTCAAAGATACAATTATCGAAAAATATTCGATTATTGGTTTAATTAATGAGAGGATATTGGATAGTTTTGGAATATGACAAAATTAGTGCCCAAAAAGACAAATAAAGGGGCTCTTAGTTTTAATTTGAAACGTCCCAATAGAAAATAAAAACAATAAGCTCGAATGCTTCCATGTGTATCTATACATACCGTGTGAATAGGAACATATTTTTCTAGGGTCTTTGGATTGAGCTATGGATACCAAGATTGATTTGACTATCCTCCAATTAATTCAGTCCAAATATTAGAGTTTACATAAAAATATATTTTGAAATGAAAATTATCTAGACCATAGTACGTGAGGTTGAACAATTGTACAAATCAAGAACGACTGTCTATTTTATAATAAGTCTTGTAAAAATTGAGTTATAAAAGGTCATCAATTATTGAGTGGTCGTAATTAATGGTACATAAGTCATAGATATTTGTTGATTGCTATAGAGAATTCTTGGAGTATATAATCCTCTACGGTTTAGTGTTTATTTTATGATGTTGATCTGTTGTGTACACATGAGCAACCAAGTTGTATTACAGCAGTCTGGCATTTCTATTACTGATTTGCTGGTGAAAGATACAAGTTGTACAATCATACGTGTATCTCTCTAATAATGTCATGACGAATGTCATCAAACAGTCTAAATGGTGGAACAGTTTCCTAGATCGAACCGAATTTGCTCAACCGGGCTTGGATCTTGGGCTTCTTTGGTATTTTTTAGGAATTATGTCATTTCCATATTTATGCACCACATAAGGTGGTAGGTTTACTAAATTGACCAATTTTCAACTATAAATATGATAGAAACCTATCTCTAGTTGAGAAATCAAATGGAATAAACCCTCTTTGTTTGGCCATGAATGTTCAAAGGGAGACATCAATTCATGACCACCTAATTACAAGTTATGATTATCGAGTCATTGAATAATAATAATAATAATAATAACAATAATAACAATAATAATATGAAACAACTTGATCCTAACTAAATGTCATTTTATTATTTTGTTTTTAATCATAGTAGCCGATATAAATGCTCAATTTTATTAGGATATTGTTCTTATAAAAAAAAATTGATACTAATATAATTAAATTTCGTAACTGATACGTCACGTATTTCAATAAAGTAATAAAACTATTTATGTCTGTGTTGAAATTCTTAATAAAAAATTTCTCGTAATGTTACGTGAAGAATCAATTTATCTTTTTGTACCTTATGAAAACATTGTTAACTTTTTAGTAGTACAATAATTTCTTTTATATGTATTAGTCAAAGTTACTTATTTTTCCCCAAATTTCTCCCCCTAATTCTAGCCAAATTTAGCTTACTTTATCATTTTCCAACACTTTTCGCACTTCCTTTTTCTCATTTTGACTTTTTATGTACGAATGTTTTTTAACTCTTCACCAAGAATTGTCAAGGAAAAAAAAAAAAAAAGAATCATGTTATACTAATTAGCTTTAGAAATTTATTCATCGAAAGATTAATTATTTGTAATGCAAAAAAATAGGGATTTCATATTTTGAAAAAATTATAGAAAGATAATCCGATAACTTCTTGAAAATTTTTGCAATTTAGTGCTCATATTTTGACAAAAGTATATTATACTAGTGAGCAAGACAATTGTCATAAAAACTAGTATTTTTTTATGTTGTATAAAAGTACTCTAGTAAAAATTTTAAATTTGCTAAGAATCCTCAATTGTAGTGTGATCATACACAATTCTTACATACGTTTGGTGTGAAAATATGAAATAATAAAAATCACATCATATTAATAATTCTTACATTTTCATATTTTTATTTATTTTTTTTTTTCTGAAAAAAAGAAGAGTATAAGTTGAGTTGGCAACCGGAGACTGATGCCACAGGTAGCATGGCTACTGTTCTGGCGGCTGCCTGTTATTTTATTTAATTTATTCGTGCTTTTTTATTTAAATAAATAAAATCTCTATTTTATATTTTATAAATAATGAGATTATATTTATTACATAAGCAAAAAATAAATAAATTGCTGGCACGCTGTTCGGGTTGACCATTCTGAGAAGTCAACTCCTAAACAATGACCAAGAAATTAGAAGACTTTGAAAGATTGAAATTAAGACCACAGAAGAAGTGGCAAGAAATGGACACATAGGAAAAGCATAAATTTTTTTCTAATGTTAAGATCGGGTTTTGGTATTTTCACATTGTAATGTGTAACAATTATACATCGTGTAGCAGTATTTGTTTATTTTAAATGACAATAATTATAACAAGGAAAAAATTAATTTTAATCAATATAATAATTATACGTGGACAATTGAAACAATTACTATACACAATACGTTGAGAAGTAAAATTAGAGTGATAAAATAGAACTTTGTGCATATGGGCTTTTATTCTACCGCATGGTAACTTTAATTCTACTGTATAGTAACTTAATTATACTTGTTAATATATTTGATACTTGAATGTATTGAAATATTCATATCGATGTATTGACAGTATAATGATTGAATCTAATCGTTTATCACAAAGAAAAAAAAAGACCTTGAAGATATATATTAAAATAAATTTGAACGAGAGGCAAGTTGGTGAAGGAGTTATGAATTTCGAGGAGGAAAAGTTTCTACGGGAAAAGACAAAAATACGAGAGAAGAGAAAAAGATTTCTGGAGAAAAATCGGACTACCGTGAAGATGACGGCTGGCCGTTGAAAGATCTCTATGTAAAGAAGAAGAAACTATGCAACTATGGCCACAGATAAAGACAGGGAGACAGCTAGCCCTAGATACCAAGTATGATAGTTGTGGGCTTAGTCATGTTTATGGATTATCAATTTAAAGCCCCAATTTTATTTACATTCTATAGAGAATTGTCCTTGTGAATAACATATAGAATTCCATCATCAATCCTTTGGCATTTTTGAAGTGAATTAACGAATCTTTAAAAGTTGTATGGAAAAGGGAAAGCATTCAAGATTGTCAAGTATACGTAAGATTGAAAATAGAGAGAAAAGAAAGTAGAGATAGCAGGATAGAGATGTGTGTGGAGGAAAAAAAAAAGCAATATACAATTTAAATTTAAATTTAAACTTACTAGAAATTCTGCGAGCGATCCTCACATATATTTAATTTTTTATCATTTTTTATATTATCACTTATTTTTTGTGACTCATGCTATATATTTTTGAGTGTACGTGAATTAGTATTCAGTTAAATGTATATGATTTATAAGGGAAAAAAGGACATATTTTTTTAGTGCAGATAAATTAACATTCATTTTTTTTTTCTACTATTCAATTTTTTAAATATTATTTGAAATTAGTAATAAAAGAGTGGAGGTGTTAAAAATAATAGTAAGTGGTGATAGTTGAAGACTGCATTTGATAGTATAAGTGAGGATGAATTATGGTATTTGAAATACCTTAATTGTCCATTTGATAGGAGCAACTACGGTGACTGGCCAACCCCGAGTTAATGCCCAGCTCGCACTATTTTGGCAATTGAGAGCAATCATAATCGTGGTAGGGGATCGAAGATTATCAATCTCGCATGTGAGATTAGCAACAGTGCAACATGAGAATCACTTTAGTAGCCCTTATCTTGCGAAGGCAAATTAAACTAGTGTGGCCCGAATTAAATGAATGGTGAATTGTCTTTTTCTTTCCAGTTTACCAACCAATTTCCCAAAATAAAGGTGAATATTCAGTATTCGTTTCTCAAAATATTTTGTATTCATTTCCCAAGGTACAAAACACAAAATTTTGTGCTTTGTATTCATAATTTTAGAAAAATTTTGTAGAGAAATTATGAATTCATAATTTTACAGAAATTTTAAACTCCTTTCCCAAGAACAGAATACAAAAATTACTATTGAAAATCTTGTATTTTGAATATAGAATAGAGAATATTTTAGTTGTAGGGAAATTGAATAAATAGTTACTATCCAAAATTTTTCGTCTTAATTTCTCAAAATACAATATACAAAATATTAGTAACTTTATGTTGAAATTACATGTTGGAAGAGAACTACTATTAAGAGTTTGGCTGTGGAGAAATTGAACAAAGAATCGTGGAATTAACTTATTTCTTGTTTGTCTTTTTTCCCAAAAAAATATATATAAACCTTCTTTTTCTTATTATTTTTTCTTTCTTATTATATATAAACCTTATTATATATATATATATATATATCCACACACACACTCTCTCAACATGATTAAAAAAAAATACAAAATTAAAAAAATAAAAATAAAAACAAGAAAAAAACAAGGAAAGGATTAAGGGAAACACCGAAATATGTTTCACTTTTCTCAGAACACAAGTACTCTTTTCAAAATTTCACTAGTCGTGGAACTTCGAAGCCAAACAAGCATCAACGTATAGTCCTGCACACCGCCCGCCGTACTGATACTCTTAAATTCCAACTTTTCCCCCCGTTACCGCTTTTTCAGCCAAGTCCTTTTCACAAAGCAAAATACCCCAAAGAAATTAGCGAGGTAAAAAGGCAAAAAGAAAAAAAGAAGAAGGGGAGAAAAGACCAATGGAATTTCATTAACAGTAGTGTTTAACTCATTTCAGCAGCTAATTTTACAGATCTACAGCCTTTTTTTATGGTTTTTGCTTTCTTTAAAATGGCTCGAGGATAAAGAGAATTCAAGATTTAATTTTTGAAATCGGCCTTGTTTGGAATGAATAATTCTTGTCATTTCTGCTTCTTTGCTCATTTCTTCAAGAATTATAAACTTAATCTTGTTTTCAGTTGAAGAAAGTTGTGTTTTTGTATTGTAAATATGATTCCCTTGTTCTATTTAGTGGTGTGTTTTGAGGGTTTAGTGGCATTTCTTCTAATGGTGAAAATTGGGCCATTGAGAGAATTGGTAATTAAGGGTTTGGATCAAGTGAAAATGAGAAGGGCTACAGTTTTAACCATTGCTGGAACTATATTTGTCATTCTTTTATCGAACTTATTTAGCATTTTCAAGATTCAGAATAAGGATGCCAAACATGGCACAATGACGCCCATGGATCAAGTGCTTTGGAGGACTAACTTGCTAGAGGCTACTCTCATGGGTAAAATTCTTTTTAACTTGGGTTAAAAGATGAGATTTTGTTGTTTCTTTTTGTAATTGTTGGTTCTTGATTTTATCTAATTAGATTGTTTATCAATGTTGTGTTTGCTATTTCTTATCATGATGTAATAACCTTGTGTTGTCTAAATAGGATTTATTGAACTCATAATTCACTAGATACATTTATGTATGAAGGTCAAATAAGTTTGTGTACATAAATTGCTATGGTTGTTCAATTATTGATAAACAGAATCATTCCTTGATAAATGATCACTGAGGCTATGAGTTGGACTTGGTAGAATTTGATTAATCCTTTTCATTTTGTTGTGAAGGTGGAGAACTTAATGCATACCGCTACATTCATAGCTAACACTATGTGTTATACGATTCTTTTCCCCTTTTTTACCAAAACCTTAACGAGCAAACTAAACGCTTACTAACGGAACAACTTGATTTATATTGCGGTATTTGAGAATTGGGGGTGTTAGAGAGCGTCAAGGGTCTGGCCGTTAAAGAGGAGAGCTACAAATGAATCTTTAGAGCTTAGAAATGTTCTAACTTTTTGTAGTGTGTTTACATAATCAGAAAATGGGCACCGAACATTTCTTCTTGTGCTTGGTACATTGGATGGAGTATGATAAATTATTATATGTACTTAAAAGAATCTAATTTAGCATGCTGGGATAACTTGGCTCATTTTCTTTTCATCCTTATGAGGTGTGCTGAATTCGATTGAGGGTTGAGGATATTGTCAAAACTCTTTACTTAATCTTGTAGGGTTTTCCCTGTTCCTTGGATTTTTAGTTGATCGTATGCACCATTACATGCGAAAATTAATCAAACTAAGGAGCAACACGGGAGTTTCAAAGCAAGAAGTCGAGAGGCTTGAGAGAGAGAAGCTGCAGCTTAAGGAAAGGGAAGAAAAAGCTGCTGGCGAAGTTAAGCGGCTACAGAAAGAAATATCAGGTTTGAGTGAGAATCTGAAAAAGCTTAAGTTGGAGAAAACAGAAAAGGATAAAAAGGTCGAAACTGCAGAAGCTCATGTTGCTGCCCTACAGAAGCAAGCTGCGGAACTGCTTCTAGAATACGATCGGTTATTGGAAGATAATCAGATTCTTCAGAATCACACTCTTGGATACCGTAGTTAGAGAGGACTTTCTGAGCAACAAAAGAGGCTCAGTTTTTTCATGGTATAGGAGTTGATTTGTTCAAGAATTGTATTGATAAATTTTGTTAGTTATGTAGAATTTTAGAGGTTTTGTTCTCACAATGTTGGCTCTTGGTCTTGGAAACTTGAGTTTTGATCTTGCTGGTGGTTTTTTTGCCCTACATTTGGTAATAACGAATATTTGTGCTTTAATGGTTTAATTTTTTTATTTGTCTGTAATAAATAGCTGTTATTATCGATGGTAGTTTAATTAACAAATAACAATTATTATCAAGAGTAATTTAATTTATAAATGTTTAGACACTAAGAATGGGATATATGAGGAAGTTTAATTAATTTTTTTAAGTGACGTCATTAAATTCTGACTAAAATCCTCACGCAAATGAAGGCCTATGTAATTTATCAAATTCATAGGAGAATATTGGTAATTTTGAAATCAACAAGCAAGTGAAGTGAGCGGTAAATACGTAAACACAATTAATCCTTATCTATATTGGAATTTTTATTTTCTTCGTAAATATAATTGATAGCTAATAACTAGCACAAGTTGTAATGTATCAGTATTAATATATCAATACATTAAAAGATAAAAAAAATACATAATGTTTTTATTTTACAAGTTGGATAAGAACTCATGAACAAAGTATTACTAGACTCAAGTTGTAGAACACACTATTGATAAATATTTGTAACAAATATACAAAGACAATTCTAATTTGGATTTTGGATTAGGACTAACCAAATTAAATGAAAGTTAATTTAGAATTAATAGTTATTAAGATTCCTCGAATTTGTTTTATTCTTTATTGTAATTTTGTTATTTAATTAATAGAGCTTAGCTACAAATGGCCTAATTTCTATACTACTTGTGACATTGAATTAAACTATTGAGCTTTTCTTATTTAAATTTTTTAACAATTTCGAATTATGTAATTTCTCTTACTTGGGAAAAGCTAGAGTAGTAGGAAATGGATGCTGCCAACACTCCTCCGTCGCCGGCGATGGCTGAAATCTCCGAAACGTCACCAGCTTCAGCTTCAGCTTCAGAACTCCGGAAAACCGAGCCGGAATTCGATCTGGAAACTATGCGCAAAACAAAACCTGGATTGAAGCGCTTGGTTCTCACTCTCACTGTTCTCCTGTCTTTCCTGTTAGGTCAATATCCTCGCATTCTCTGTGCTAAAACCCTTTTTCACTGTTTGATTGTGCATCTAGATTATCATTGTTTATATGCGTGTTCGTTTTTTGCAAGTGCAGGTCTTCCATTTTTGTTAAAATCAGTGGAAATTTACAGATCGCCGTTGCCGTTTCGAGAAATTGATGATTTATCTGCTGCAGTTGAGTCGAATAAGCTGTTCTTTCCTTGTAGATTTCAAGCAGTTTTTGTTGATTTTGCTGGAGATTCGTTTACTGCTAATGATTTGTCGATTTCGATTAAATCTCACTTGCAAAGACTAACTGGAAAAGATTCCACTTCCTGCGGCGGTTGTAGTTATAATTCCACTATTTCTGTAAGCTTAGAAACCGGTTCTGGTTGCTTTCATGGCGACAATGATTTGAAGTGGAAGTGCGGAGCGCTGAATGAGCTGAACAAATATGAGGATGATGAGTTTCTTGATGACTATTTGCAGTCGTTTTTGGGTGATAATGATGTTCGAAGTAATGGTGGAAAGGTTTATTCTGTGATTGTGGTGAGGAGGGATGATGAGAAAGCAATGAGGGCGGTTGTTGGGAAGTATAGGCATGCATGGATTGTAGGTAGAGTTTCGGAGGAGGAGGCAGTGAAGAAAGTGGCTGAGGTTTTTGTGAAAGTGTTTGTGAACGGTGGAAAAGAGGAAGGGTCGATTACTGGGGAGTTTATGCCGGTGGGGGCGGATGGAAGGGTTGTCCTTTCATTCAATTTGCTGAATGCTGAACCACGCGATTGGACTTATGACTGGTATGGAACTTAGGTGATGCCTTTTCTTAACAAAGTTGCTGGTGAAATTATCGAACCCCTGCAGCTCTTTTTCTTAACCGTAAATTATAGATCTTGTTCATAGTTAGAAAGTATATTTAGCTGAAAAAATAAAAAAGGAAATTTTAGAAATTCTTCACTCTAACTTGGTTTGATGACTTAATTTGTTTATTCACTGAGTTCGCTATGAATTATTTTGGGAAAAAAGTATAATAAAGTAAAACCATCACATTACATAGTCAGTTAGACTAAAATATTTCCATTTAAATTATTGTTTCTGCAGGGAATTCCAAGAGATAGATGATAATATCCTGGCCCCTATAATTGAAGTTTTGAAGCCTCTGGCAGATATTAGAGTGGAGAGTCAGGTTGTCTCATGCCTCCTTTTTGCCATATTATATTTAGTCCGTGTTTAAGGAAAAGATCATGGGAAATTCTTTTAGTTTCATATATACCTATTGGAATCTTAGCTCATCTCTGATTAACATATTCCTTATCATTTTTGGTGAACCTGCAGGTTTTATATCACACTCCAAAATCTTCATTTTCCTATTGGGATGACAAGCTGGGAAGCTATATTTTCACTACAAACGATCTTCCCTTTTTTGTAAGTTCTGTCAACAACTTCCTCTTGCTTGAAAACTTTCTGTGATAGGAAAAAACTGTGTACACCGTAGCAAACAATGACATCTTCAGAGAATATTGAGTTGCTTTAATGCAATTTAATCCGCATGTTTTAATATCACAGTGCAAGGAATTTGTGCCAATATACATGTCTACTTATGGGGGAATGCACAAAAATGCTATTCCTTATCCAATAATAATTAAGAAAGTCAGCTGATGCATGCTTGCGCCTTGCTGTATGTCTAGATCTCATGTATGAATATATTTTTTCTTTCTGAAGTGTTTCTACAACTACAAACAACAAGACACTCCTTGGTATTTCTCATGCTACATAAAAGTCGACTACAAATCTTGGTGCCACCAGGACAGACTTTGAATTGTACCATTAGAAAGAAATTGATTTTAACTGGACAGCACAGGGCTATAAAATAGTGTAATATTTTCATTTATCATTGACTTAAAGATATTACAATATGTTTTAGCAATTACTGCTAGAAATTGTGTTGCTTTTTCCTTTGAAAATTGTTAATCATCATAGTGTAAGTTGCTCCTCTGGTAATTGCGTATCTGTTGATCTATGTTAACATTTTCTGGTGCTATCAGTCCATATCATGATCACTGTAAATTTTTCAATTTCTCTTATTTTGCCTTTGCAAGGGTGAATTATTTAATTACATTTTGATCTAGTCATAAAAATACTTCTATGTGTTGCTTGAAGTTTCTTATTTATCTAAATGTTGTAGGTGAACTCAAATGAGTGGCATTTGGATACTTCAGTTGCAGCTGGAGGGCGATCGAAGATCCTCCACTTTGTGGTGTATAATCTTTAACTCATTATTGTTTTCCATACTTATTTGTGCAGAAGAGAGTATGTAAACTTTCTGCTGCGAAATTCACTGCAGTGTGCAATCCTGAAGTACTTCAGTCAGATGTAACTCCACACCTATCCTCCTGTTTGAAGGATAAAAAATAGATGCCATAATGTTTCACCATGATGTCATAATTGTAATTTATTAACAGAAAAGCTCAAAAAAAGTTTTACAATTTTTTGGCATCTATTTATAGTTGTTCAATCTGATTGGTCTTCAAGATCAAAGAAGTCTATGATCTACTTCAAAAACTATTGATTGTAATTGCTGTTTCTTTTGGTTCTCCTCATTATGTCAGATATGTGCCATCTGCGACAGAGTGTCCACTTCTATTGCAGCTCCCAAATGGAGAAATTTCAATGACAAATGGTTTTATATCTCCAGTGAGTTACATACTTTTAGGTGATGATTTCACAATTTCTTTCTTGTGGTGTGTCCATCAAATCTAATGTTTCTGTATTTGTCAACTTTTAGATGTGGGGTAGTGTTGTTGTGTGGAACCCTTCAGCTTGTCTGGAAGATGCAAAGCTGAAGCCTCATGTCAGACAGAAGATTTCTCATGAGGTCAGTTGCTGTTACTGATAATATAAAGGGTTGCAAAGATGAGTATTGTTCTTATTCATTATATGTACTTTTTAAATCCACAGTTTCACTCGTAGCCTTAACATAGATGCTTGATATTATGTTAAATTCTAGAGGTCGGAAATGTCCCCACATCCGTGCACATACTTATAGGTCTGCTATCCACATCCAAAATTCGATGTGCCACACATATTATCTTTGTCACATACGAATGCTTGATGCTAGAAATGAGCATATGTGTACTGGCAATCAGATATGTGTTCATGTAATTTATCCACTTATAGTTTACGTGTATGTGTTTCAGACCTGCATTTGGCATTTCAAACCTAAATTTTAATCTGGTTCATATGATTTTTATTGTTATGTATGGTGAAAATTTCGCAGTTAGAAAGGTGAATAGCTGAATTCTTGTTTCGAGAAATGTATGTCAGATCAGATGCATGCAATATTCATTTCAATCAGAGATTTTAAATGCGTATTGAATTTATTAGTCTTCATTAATTTAGTTCATGGAAGAATTATTTTATGATAGTAATTAAAATTTGAGTGTTCTACTTCAAAGCAACCATAGCATTCTCCCACTGGATAATGTTTCTCTTGTACTTTTGTTACGTGGAGAATATAGAATCCTTCTTTCTATGTATCTGCACATTACCATGAATTAATTAAAATGACAGATTCAATAATGCAATGCACGTTGAACGGCTAGCAGAGTTGATTCCGTGGTTCTGCTTCCACTTCAACTGTGATTTGAATCTTAAATGTTGCTCATCTGCTGGATCGTTCCTCTACACCTTTGATTTCATATAATTTATTTGCTCATCACGAGAACAGGATTTGAGAAAAATTTTTGAAGTCTTCATTGGCCAGCTGCGGCAACTTTTTGGTCTGAAGTCGAGAAGCCTTTTTGGTGATGCAGGAGGCACACTGCAACTTTTGACCAGTGAAAGAGGCTTTACAGAATGGTGAGACAACATTCTGAGTGATGTTCAATTGTATCTATAGGTCTATTTCTGCATGGAAACTGAGGGACATATATTTTCTGCTTTTAAGGGAATTGGATGTGTTGTCACGGCAGCACACATGTTTTAATCTTCTTCAATGTGCCACCACTCTTGGATCACTTTCTCGACTGGTATGCCATTGGATTTTCTTTATTTATAATGTTATCCTTGTGTATAACCTAGAAATCATGCAGGTCCAGTCGCTTCCGAGAATGATCATTAAGGATGAAATAGGAAAACAGGTGAGCATGCCTTAGCATTTACAAATAGGACTTTTATTCATCTCAATTTCCATTACAATCGAAAATAAATTTCAGCTTATCTTCAGAGATGCTGATGAAGTTCTACAATCAGCTTGATGCAAAATTATGTATGAAATGCAATCTTTGGTTCAATGAATAGGACTATACACGTATTGATGATTTTACTCTTCTTCTTGGGCTTGTTAATTTACTGCTTTCTGACCAGCTAGCAATTAATATTATTTCTTGAGGAGGAAAAATAGAAAAAATACAGTAATTTTGAAACTCCTGGGAATAATCTGAAATTTAACTTGTAAAGAGTTAGTTTTACATATCCTTTTAATGCAAAGCTTAACCTGGCTAAATCAGCTTTTCATGACACTATTAATTATTCCCTTTGAAGTGATTATGCCTTTAGATTTTGTGTTTCCCTATTCCAACTGGACATAATGCATTAGTTCTGTTTCCATTTCTATGTACAAATTTTTATTTGTTCGGTTATAGTTTCTCAAGTATATCTGTAAATCTAGTATCTTGCCAGTTTTATTTTGGTTTGCAGCTGTAAATTCTATGATAAATTTATCCTCTCAACGTTATTGAGCAGGTGAAGTATTCTCTTGAAGCTGCAAAATTGGTTTTAAGCAATGTGTCTGATGGAGTTTATGATGCCTCTGCTGGTATGTTAATGTAATTCACTGTTAAATAATGGCTGAGGAAAAGTCTCTTCTCTATTAGACTGCAGAAATATGCTAACACATAGCCTTGCTATCTTTTGTTTCAGTCTCCTCGAGACAGGCTAGATCCTTTGCTGAGGATGCATTTTATCATCCATCGATGATGTCTGTGAGCTACTACTCATTTGAACACTGTTTTGCTGTCTATTCGGTTAGTTCCTCAACGCTGACTTCTATATTTTGATTCTGAAAGTTCATTTTATACTTCAATAGAATGGTGAGTCTTCGTCCTATTTAGGGGGTGTGAATGAGTCGAACCGGCTCCCAACGATCTGTGTCTAGGCTCACGAATTCTTTTATATCTTTGATATACATTACTAAGATTATATTATATAATAAAACTGAGAATGCAAAGAATTATGTATGCTATCTTGTTGAATTAGAACTTTAAAGCTCGAGCTTATAGTGATTTAGAGCTCATTTGAAAATACGTGCTTAATTAACTCCACTCAAAAAACTAGGGTTGTCGAGCTCAAAATTTGTTTGCTAAGCTCTGCTCGGCTTCTTGTGCCCCTACTCCTATTTAATGGTTGGCTTGCATTAATGTGTAATATTGAACAAGTAGACGATATACATGGCCTTGATTTCATTGTAACACGTCAATCTAATTATCCACTCTCTTTTGTTCATCGACAGCCATTCTTTCTGCCGGTTTCACTGCATGTGCTTCTGGCAGCCCTCAGAGAATGGAAAAGGTATAAGCAGGAAACCAGAAAATACAAAGCATGGAAGGCCAAAAACTTATGATGTCCATAAACTGAAACTCAGTAACACAGCCAAGAGGTTCGCCCAGAAGACATCAAATGGAAGATGGACAATATTTTTGTTCTAAAGCAGATTTGGTTTCAGAAGCTAACAGTGACAGCAGCAGGTTAAGTAATTTTTTACAGTACTTGTGCGTCTAATGTCTGTAAGTTAATGGATCTGCTTATGTGACTGCGATTACAAAATCAGAATTAGTTTTCAAGAACTCTCTCTATCCCTCTCTCCCCCTTTCCCTCCCCCTCACTCTCCCTCTCTGCCCCTTGTGGGATAATTACCTCTGTATCCCTTAAGATTTGAACGATTACCATTACTCTCCAACCATTAGTTCGGCTAAAGCATAATTATAATTACAATACATTCATAACGTATTGTATAATTACAATTACACTCTTTTGTTCAACGAGTATACTTGTAATGTTCAAAATTTTCAAGAAGTACAATTATAATTCTTCGTCAATTAAATTAACTGTGGCGAATATAATGATAATTATTTGAACGCTTAAATGTTTGATAATTATGCCAGACTCGAAAGGTGTTGAGGTAATAACTCCTTTTACTAATGAATGTCTTTCAAGAAATTCTCATGCTAAAAAAGTAATGTATATTGAATATCATAGCGCGAAACGAAGCAAATGAGACTCTGAAATGAAATAAAGATATCAAAGAAGCAAGCAATCAATTTGCGATGAATCAAGATGAAGCAACAGATCACTAACTTCAGATTCCAACGTTCTTCGATTGCCAATCATATTCATATGTGTTTCAACTACAATAATAAGTTCGTTCAAGACATTTTCTTCAATACAACTTC
>JACFYI010003734.1:347706-369818 GCA_014898755.1 Handroanthus guayacan
CACAATTCAACTTAATAGCACTTATCAAACGCACCCTAAGGATGAATTACACTTATTATATGATTTGATCCGTATAAATTTTCTTATTTTTTTATGATTGATTATTTTAATCTTCTCACTTTTGATGTGTTTACATTTTGTAATAAAATATCCGGACAACTAACAACAACCTTCCCCTGGAAATATTTGAAAAATACTTTTCAAGATCAATTCGGTTTAATAAATCACTTAGCTTCAAATTCAGTATCATCATATTTGGGCAAGTAATACAATTGAATTATGAGAAGAATGGTATTATTCAATTTTTCAAAGGTTAAATGAAAGAGTAGAACAATCATACACTAAAATAAACTTATATTAGTAACCATCGACCATGTGGAAACAAATTAAAACAGAATAAATGACATTCTTTGTAGGATGAAAGAAGCACTGAACTATCATACTTTGAAAGTAATCATAATATATACTTTTTTTTTTTGATAATTAATCATAATACATACTTGCACCAAATACATAAAGACATATCATATAACTTGTGCTAATCCGTCACCTTTTATCTTTTTTTACCCTTGCATTCCATTACATCGTATTATCTTGTGAAACAACTAATAAGAATTAACCTAAACAAATTAATCACAACGATTTTTCAACAAAAAAGAAAAAAGAAAAAAAAAATAAAGACAAGATTAATGTTATTTACTTATTCATTCAGTAACCGTCGATAACTC
Source organism: Handroanthus guayacan (assembly GCA_014898755.1). Lineage (NCBI taxonomy): Eukaryota > Viridiplantae > Streptophyta > Magnoliopsida > Lamiales > Bignoniaceae > Handroanthus > Handroanthus guayacan. Next base: position 348,435 of record JACFYI010003734.1, read on the forward strand.
ATAACCTATTATACTTGCATTCAGGGGGAGTAGTAGGATGCATATCCCTATCATCACAATAATCATAATTCATGTACTTTTCCCTCACTTTCTCATACTCTTTCTTCTGATTATTATCCAACTTCCAATACTTCCTCTCATTCCACCAATAATTAGAGCCATAGCAATTTCCAACATTATTGGAGGATTGTGACAACAGTGAGCAACCATCAATATTGAAACCTTGAAAATGGGCTCTAAAAGGTGCATTGGACCAATCAATCTTAGTTTGGCCTCCATCTGTTGCCCAGCTATCTCCATCCCATAAGCTAGCTTCTATTTGCATTGATTGTGTTGGGTACTTAACTCCAATATTTGTATTGTTCTTGAATACTCTTATGGGGATGTTGTCAACATAGAATCTAAAAAAATAATGAACAATATTGGGATCAATTATTTGTAGTGTTGCGGTAAGGCATGAAAATGAATTTAGGGATAATTACCTCAACATCGAAAAATTACATTAACATTAACTTTATTTCTGTCAATTGAACCGAGGATCGGAGGCGTTATTGCTATTTTTCAACTCAAAAGGAATGTTTCTCTAGTCAAGCCAAAACCTCAAGGGTTGTTAAGGTAGTTATTCCTTGATTAATGGTTTTTATGGAAAATATTTTAATTTAGAAATTGTATCTGAAATTTGTGCCATGACAAAATGTTAATTGAGAAGTATTATATCACTTCAACATCAATTAACAATTAGATCAAAATACCGCATATCACTTATGTAGAACTATTTTTGTCTTTTGTTTAAAACTATATCTACGTTTCATGTTCTTTATGGTGAAAAACAAAGAAAGAACAAGAAATTAAGATCGTTTCTAACAGGAAATTAAGATAGTTTTTCTTACACAATCTGGTTTTGGTTCCATAGGATGTTGTAAGTATGAAATTCTGCAGTTGGATCAAACCAAAGATGTATCCTTTGCTCTCTATTCCCTTCCCCATTCACAAACACATTCGTTTGTAACGTGATGGGCTTGCCTTCTTTATTCCCCAAGAATTCAAAATCTAGCTCGTCATGATTATTCCCATTTGAAGTCAGCTGCCAAAAAAAAAATAAAATAAAATCAGAAACCTAGAATTATATATTATATACTAAAGAAAAGACTGATTATATATGACAACATTAAAATACAAATTATAAGGAATATAATTAACTAAACCCCCGAGATTTGACCCAATTACACCTTCTGTGGTTTGGACTTTGTAGAATTACAATAGCACTCGTTTAAGTAAATATTTGAGATTACATATTAATTACGTTTTTTTTTCATCAATTAAAATTAAATCATGACAAGAACACTGTTATTATAATTTACCAAACCACAGGATTGGTAGGGTGCTGAAGTAATTATATATTCCAAATTAATTTGGTTTAGTATATTCAAGAAGTGATCAAGAAAGTACATAAAAAGCTGTGACAACTCCTGCAGAGTCCTTGTTTGGTATCTTGATCTTCATACTAAAGAACCCTGATCCATAGCTTAACTTTGATCCAAAGCCAGCCCCTATATACATATCATATACATGAAATTTGATTATATAATCAAATATAACACACACCCACACACGTAGCACATTTATAGACATGCATGCATGCAGATGTAAATTTTATAGAAAATGAACATTAATTCTATAACTATGGTTTTAACATTAATTAATAGTAAAAGTAGTATATATATGTTTGTGTATGTATGTGTATATCGAACCGGATTGTACATCCATGGAGAGCTGAACTTCACTTCCTTGATTGAGAATTGAAACATGGTCGTTTCCCCATGTAACCTTGTAATTAAGGTCGAAAGGGACGTTTTCTGATCTAGCAGTATTCACGAATACGAGTATAAAGAAAATTACAAAAAAGCTCAATCGACAAGAATCCATTTGTAAAAAAGCACATGAGAAACCCTAAATATAAAATTCTCTCATTTAAGCTGATATTTATACAAAGAGACACACATTTAGTTATAGCTTTTTTTAAGCAGCTGGCCAAGGAAATAAAGCTGGTGGCAAAAGATGTGTGATTGTCAGCTTCTAAATTATGTACACGCTTGTAACTTGTCCATGCTATTACACATAAGTAATTGCATCACAAATGATGCTTGTTTTGGGACGACTTTTGAGTCATAATTTGTGAATGGCTAAAAAGTGGAACAACTTATTTGCATAATATAGTTTGGATAAATTGAATTAATGTAATGAAATGTCATCAAGTGTTGGTGTCAATATTCTCCTAAGAGAGTGCTTGACATTGGTTTTTGCAGCAATTTTTAACTTCTAACTTTTTGAAAAGTGATTCTCGTTTAGTATAGTAACTTCTGCTTTTAGAAATTAGTTAAAATCTAAAAATATCGTAGATTCTATTTCTACTTCTCTATCAAAAAATTTTGAAGAAATTGTGAAAAATCACTTTTTTTCTTTCTTTTTTGGCACATACTCACATTAGTTTTTTAATATTTTTTAGTTTTTAAACATTTTCAATTTTTACTACTAACTTTTCAACTTTTTTAAATAAAATCACTTTTTTTTTTTTCGGATTTTAAAGCGAAACCAAAGTCAAACACCCTCTAAGTCATTTTAATTTGCGTCAGAATTAAAATCTCTATGACAATGTCAGGGTCCAATTCTCCTATCAAAGAATAAAGAACAAGAAAAAGAACACTATACCTAATTTATATTGTTGTTATTAGTGATCCAAAAATTTTAAGTAAAAAAAAAAAGAAAAATTAGTTAGTTGCACAAAAGACATACCTAGTAGTTTAAAAGTTGCAATTGGCACGAAAAGGCTAACCCCATGTCATTAATCTACTAACAATAACTGGGCCCATCATTCGTTTTCACATAGTCAAAAGACCGTTATATATTTTAAATTATCCAAAAAAATATAAAATAAAAAATAAAAAATAGAGAGGGCAAGACCGCTATATATTTTTTAGTCTAGTTTTTTCTGCTTTGGCTTTTCTTACACCATGCAGAAACCATTCATTTCATGACCTGGGATGTACATTTACACGAGTTGAGTTAGCTCTTGACCATTTTTTCACAATTGCTTGGAATGTACATTTACACGAGTTGAGTTAACTCTTGACCATTTTATCATTGTTGAACGAATTTGGCTCATTTAATATAAATTTAGCTCAAGTTCGATGAGTTGAAAAATAAATAAATAAAGTTCGAGTGTGATTTGATTTATTTAGCTCAATTTTATTCAAATAGTGTAATATTGAGTTCAATGATTTTATTACGTTCGAGCTGCAGGTTTGAAATCTAGCTTGAAGAATTTAATTATTTGAGTTAAATTTAACTTAATGAGTAAAATACATAATTTACTTAATTGTTTCAGAAACTAAAGTTAGAAGAACAAAATTGATTGGAAAAAATAATAAAAGGACAGGAATTCACTTCTTGCATAAACTGTGGAGCCTTTACCTCCAAATGTAGATCTCAAGTAGCAAATCGCTATGCATTCATCAACCAGATGAGTAAAATCGATTACACGATTTTCAAGTTCACTTATTTCAACTTCTATTTGATTATATGAATATATCTCAATTATATTTAATATTTTCTTATGAAAACACTTGATTGTAAATACAATACACTTAGTATGCATCATTCTAATAGAATATGAAACGAACATATATTAGAATAAATTATACCAAATGTTTATAAAACACTTTCACTACTAAATATAGGAAAAAACTTGATATCCCTAGAACGAAGAAAATTAAATAGTGCAACTATTTTGATTTTGGTGTTACAAGAACAATCATAATATATATAACAACATGAATTCCATTCAGGCAACACCCTCGATTCATCCAAATTTTGTATAGTAATTAATTTCCGGTCATATAAATCAATATCAAAACATTGATCTTAAAAACAATTATGAGACAAAACTTGAAACAACTTATATCTATTATTTAATTGAAACAAAAAATTAAAAAAAAAGAAAGATAAAAGACAATGATGAAGCCGTATTAATAACAAGATCAATGATAAGAATTGAACAATGACTTCACGCAACACTCTCGATTTATCCTAAATCATTTCTAATTGATTTGTTATCAAATATCAAAAAATCTTTGACCCGAAAAAACAATGCAAAAACTAAAAGATGTTCACAAAATTCTAAAATAAATCTAAAAAAATGAAATGAATTGAAAAGGATTGATTCGAGCAACTTTTTTGCAAAAGCTAAACAAAAATGGATTAAGATTAGAAAATATCAAGAATTTCCAAGATATAATTATTGCAAAGTGGGCACTTCCCACTCTGCACCCCCAATTCCCTCGAGCAAAGCCTGCAAAAGGAATGCCCACAGGGCTCAAACGCCGTGCCTTTATGCCTCACCATACAAACACAGCAATTGCTATACTCCACGCCACCGCCGACAACGCCGTCATCCTCCTCGTCGTCGTCATCTTCCTCATCCATATACCCCATTAATCCATTATCAGTCTCCGCCAGAAGAGACATCAAGGACATCCTCACTGGCCTCTCTTCCTCCTCTGCCTCCTCCGCCGATTCGCGGCTGCCCCCGCGGTCACTTTCCTCATTCTCCTCATCCTCCTCTTCCTCATCGTCGGAGCCGTTTTCTTCTCTCTGCAATTTCCTCATCGACAAACGGGTGCTGTTGTCGAATCTCCCGCTCGCTCGCGCCATTGAAATGCTTGAATTTCTGAGCAAATTCGGAACCCTAGCATCTGGTACTGCAGGGATATCGGCTTGATTTGTCGCGTGCAGGTCTAGATTAGAGTTGATTCGAGTGGAAGGATGACGAGCCATCATCCGGTTGTTATTGCTGTTGTTAATTGGGATGTCGGAGGCAGGGACAGGGACAGTGGATGTCCAGTTGGAGCCACGGCCACCGCTGTTGTGGCGGCGGAGCTTGTCCTTGAAATGCCGCCAGCTTTTTTTGCCGTCCTTTGGTCCGCCGCTTTCCTCGCGTATAATGTCTAACAATGTCCGATTAGACTCTGTGCGCCCCAGCGGCTCGTTGAACGGACGAGCGCCGCCGCCCAGCTCCGCCTTTAAATTATGGCCACCGTCGAATTCCATCCACCTTGGTCGGATTAACGCAAATTGACTTTTTGAAGTATAAAAAGAAACCAAAAATTGTGATAATTTTTCGCAGACAATTAAAGAAAACTGATGCTATTTTCTTGTAAATTCAAGTATGGGGAGCTTCTTTTACTGGCAAAAACGGAAAAAATTAAAAAAAAAATTAATTTAGTAAATTAATAATGAGGGTTATTAAAATTTGAGGAATTATGAACCGATGATATAAATACATCATTTTTTGAGAGTGGAACGAGTCTAGAGGAATATGGTTGTTATGTTTTAAGTTAATTACTACTGTGAAACACGTATGTTTTTATTTTATTTTTTATATTTTTGAGAAAATTGTAAAAAATAAGAAGTATTTAATTTCTACACGTACGTCGTAATTTTCAGCATTTATTATTGTGTATTGATTTTACATTTGTATTTAAGCATGAATTTTTTATTTTATAATAGGAGATCGAAAAACATTAATGCAGATCAAGAATACTATAAAAGATGGTATATCAATCTTATTAACTCTCTATCGATTTTCTTAATATGTACGAAATATACCTAAGATGCAATTATATACATATATATATGTATGTATTTAGGGATAACTACCTGAATACCTCTTAACATGATATAATTCTAAAATGCCTCTTAAAATTTGAATATTTACTTTATACTTTAATCATTAGTCTAGTTGATGAAAAATTTATAGTAAATGTGTAATATTACAATTATATTTATTTAAAATTTAACGTATTAATTGAAATATTACAAGTAAATCTCTTTATTTGGAGCGTATTTGTAATGTTATCCATGCCCTATTAAATTTTACGTTAGCTAGATTAACACTAGGGATATTTTATGACTTTTACAAATTATATGGAATGTTTACCTAATTATAGCGAAACTCCGGAAGTGAAAAGTTATCCCATATCTTCATGTAACATGCAAAGATAACACTTAGCAGTGGTTTACTTTGAAAGTTTAGATTTATAAAGGTTTGGTTTATGAAAAGTTTATGTGATGATTTAAGTAGGAAATGTCAAAGTTGGCGTAGTATATACTCTAATGGTTAATTATAGTTTCATTTTCTTAAATTATATGGAGGGTTTACTTTAGTGGTTTGAGTTATGGCAGTTTATATTGTTAAATTACTCAAACAACCTCACATTTAAACATTGCAACAGAATAGCTGAGTTGAAACACATGAATTTTGAGCAATGGCTCATGTAAATTCAACTTTATGCAATTAGATTAGATGGATTTACGCCTTAACTCAAAAATCTTGTGCTTCAGCGTGAGACCATGTAATAACAATAGACTCTTTTGTGCTACAACTGAAATCTTTGCTTTTTGTTAGGATTCAATGGCAAACTAGTAAATATCTCTTCAATCATGGGATCAAGTGTGAAATAAAATCAAATGTTTATTTACCCTCCAATGTAACGGGGCCAATCCTGTGGGTTGCAGCCCACCACCATTAACCTTTATAAACCCGGGCTTGGGAGTTCGACTCGGGTCAAGAAACTTCCAAAGTAAAAGTTTATTTTGGTTAAAAAGGCCTAAACCCATATTACCTGGCCAAGTAAACTGGGTCTTATTGTCCCATTTTGATAAAATTTAAATGTTTTTATTGCAAAATTTTTCTCATTTCGCTAGTTTGTCGTGAAATTTCTTTCTTACATATTTGACACATAGAAAGCTAAAAGTAAAAATTAGTCCTAATTGCTTTGTCATAGTATTTTATCTTTTTATCTTTTTTGGATAAATATTGCTTTGTCATAGTTTACGTGGAAAAATATTATTTATTAATACTTTCTTTTATTTGGGTAATTTATGAAGAAATCAGATAATAATATGAATAAGAATATACCTTTATAAAGAAATTAGTTGTTAATATGAATAAAATATTACACATGGCATGTCTATTTCCAGGTAGTTAATTTTTTTTTTCCTATGTTTCTTTTTTCCTTCGAGGTTAATTAATTATTCAATTTGATAAACAGTTTAAAAGAAAAGAAATATATTCATAATTTCTTAAGTATTGGATCTCACCCGAATCGCCCCAACTATCCTCTTGAGTAGGGGTGCAAGGTGAGCCGAGCCAGCTCGGCTAGAGACGAAAAAGCTCGGCTCGACTCGAATTTAATCGAGCTCGAACCGAGCCTCATTGAGCTCGAGCTCGGCTTCGAGTCGAGCTCGAGCTCAAATACACAGGCTCGCAGGCTCACGAGCCTGAACTTCCATTAAAAAATATTATTTATAATATATTATTATATATATAATATAAAAATATATAGCAAAAATATATGTAAAATATATATTTTAATGTATATAATATAAAATATATATATATGAAAAAATTATTTAATATATATATTTTAATATATATTATACTCTATAATACATATTTTAAAAAAAAATATAAAAAAATATTTTTTTTTTAAAACATAAGCTCGAGTGGAGCTCGAGCTCGGCTCGAATGAGCTCGAACTCGATCGAGCCTGAGCTCGAGCTTGGATTTCTGAGCTCGAACTCGATCGAGCCTGAGCTCGAGCTTGGATTTCTGAGCTCGCTCAAGCTCGAGCTCGAGCTCGGATTTCTGATAAACGAGCCGAGCTCGAGCCTGGAATTTTTGCCAAGCTCAGCTCGAGCTCGGCTCGTTTACAACCCTACTCTTGAGGAAAGGTTTGGTTTCAAACCCTGCTTCGAACAGGAGGAGTATGACATGCTAATGTGCCTTGGATGATCCATATCTAAGGTCAGTGCCACATTTATAGATAAAATGAGAGGGGCAATGATACGGACATGATGTTTGAGGATCTAGAGCAAACTTTAAATTTAAAATCAATGACAATTGATCTTTTTGTTTCATAGTTTTTCTAAAACTCACTCTTCGTTATAATTTTATTAAAATTCAATATCTTTTCTGTTATGAAAACATTAAGTTATCGGACTATCTTCATAGCTGGTGATATGAACTTGATGACATTGGATTGGACTACACCCAAGAAATGAAAATCCGACTCAAGTCAATTAGTTCAAATTGTGTTTAAGTTACGTTATTGTATTGAATTTTCAAAATTTTCAAGCCTAAAATGTACCTATCTGTGGTAGTTTGGGACATCTAAAGTTTATGATAACACGTTAATGGAGCCTATTTTGATAGAACGACATTAAAATAGTCATAACTTTTAGTGCGAGAGGAGTTACAAGATGCAAAATATATGGGCACGAAGCTCTTTATGAGGTGGATTCGAGTCATTGGGCCATGTTGTGGGGGCAACACGGAGGGATCTTAGATGGCATCGTTTGAGTGGCCGCTTATAATTCTTTCCAAAAATCCTAATATTTGTTCGAGGTATATCGCCTTGTATATAGTGCTTTTCGTTTCCAATTTTTGCCATAAGCCTCATCTTAAGCCTAGGTTGCGTCGTACTGAATTTCAAAGTCTTTTATTTTAGGCCCGAGATATGGCTCAGAAACCCATATATACCTCTTGGGTTGAGGCTCATTTTTTCATCGGAAGGTCTTTATAGGCCATTTAGTACTAGAATAAGTGTTAAAGGATGATTCGATGATTTTAGGCCTTGAACAGATACTTTATGTGGTAGTTTGAGACATCTAAATTTCACAACAGCATGTATTGAGTCTTTAGCCTAACGAAATTAGAATAGTAATAACTTATGACCCGAGAGGAGTTACGAAATATACAACCTATGCATGCAAACTTTTCGGAAGACAAAGTGCGGCTCTCATAGTTGTGTTGCGAGGCAAAGCCCACAAACCTCAAATTCTATCATTTCGGTGGCCGCACTTACCTTTTTCGAGAACCCCAATAGGTACTTTACTACTGTAGAATGCATTCCGGCCATATTTTTGTCAAGAAGCCATATCTCATGCCTAGGCTACATTATTTTGCTGAATTTTAAAATTTTTTGAGCCTGGAACAGACACTATCTGTGAGAATTCGGAGCATTTAAAGTCTATAATAATATGTCAGCTGAGTCTATTATGGTAAAATAAAATTATAACAATCATAAATTTTAACGAGGGAAGAGTTACAAGATGCAAAATTTATGGATGCGAAACTCTTCACGAGATGAATTCAAGTCTTTGGAGTACGGGGGCACCATGGAGGGACCTCAATGTCATCATTTCGATGACCGCTCGTACCTCTTTAAAAGATCCTAACATTGGTTCGGGGTACATCTCCTTCGTTTATCTTTTTCAATTTTCTCCATGAGTTTTATCTTAAGCATAGGTTGCACTGTGCTGAAGTTCGAAGTCTTTTATTTCGGGTCGAGTTATGGCCCCTAAGAGTGTGTATACAGCATACTGAATAGTAATTTAGAGAATTTTGGTTATGTTTAATTCATGTAGTTGGTCTTTAAAATATATTAATGTAATGTTTTTTATGTAAGATTGAATATGTAATTGCATTCTCTAATCTGAAAAGATATAAAATAATATAAGTTTGAATATGATGATTTATGATATATGATTTTAAATAGTAAAATTGAAAAAATTTTCCGCCCAATATACTAGTCAAATGATGAAAAGTGATATAAGAAAACATAAACTAAAATCTAGATCGAAATTCCAAAAGGCCCAAATCGAACCAATAGTGTGCACGTCCGGCCCACTTTCTGGCGCTCTAAATAATTTTTACAATGTTTTAGAGAGAGAAAACAAAAGCCATTTTAGAGAGAGAAAGTTGGGGGAACAACGAGCACGAAGGGGAGGAGTCTGAAGCACCATTTCACATCAAAATCACACATAGAACACGCACTGACTATAGATACAAGTATTTGTATGTATTAATTTATCTCCATAGCGATGTCATAGGGAAAATGCTTGATAATTATATGTTCTAGGGCAAAAATATTCCTCCTTGCTGTGAGTTGGGTTACCTTGTCCCTCAGAACCAAAACCCTAGGAGTAGAACCAGAATTGGCAATTGAGGTATTATTCTTGTATTCCCAGCTCTGAAAGCCCTAGAATTGGAGCTCTGCTCAAGTTTGCTCTAACCCTAGAAAATTTTCGCGCTTTTTTTTGGTTGAATTTGGGTTTTAATTTTGGGCAAATGGATGTGGGAGTGTTAAATTGCATGTTTCTTTTCATGCATTTTGGTTTAATTGCTGTGAAGGATTTCTAGTGTTCATTTTATGGCGCTATGTATGCTTCTTTCTCTAGTCATTGGCATTTGATTAGATTAATTCTGTTATGCCTATTGCATGCTGAATGATATAATTTCTGCGATTAAGATTTGCTGTATTCTTTCTCTCTGGAGCTTTTGAATGATCAAAACCTGATCATGAGAGGATTAATGGAAACGTTTAAGGGACTATTCATGATATTTTATCTGATATTTCTCGGTCTCTCTCGTTCCCCTTCCTTCCTCCCCCTCCCTCCTTGTCTCTATGCGTATCCGTTTACGGTGGTTGGCGCAGCTTCTTGCACCTTAACATGCTCTTGACTGAAGTCATGTGATCAGTGATGTGTTAGATGAGTGGACATAGTAATAGATACAATATGCATGAAATATTATGATAAGTCACAACCAAATTGATGCAAATGTACGTGCATGCAACACATTATGTCCTGTTTATTTAGTTCATTTCATATGTCTAGTCGGTTATATAAATGTTTTGGCATCATTCCTCATTCTTGGACTAATGGGGGGAAAAAATAATAATAATAAAATAATCTTGTCCCTCTTTCCTTGCATATTTGGCTATCTTGCTTGACTTTTTATCAGATTTGAAGTATGTTTGTGATATGCACATTGTATGGTATAATTCCTTGAGATTGCTAGATTTGATGCTACATCAGATGTGTCTTTTTGATTTCCACTCTGACCTCCTCTTTGTTCAATTCGTGGCATTAAATTTCAGGCCCATTCACCATCTTATCTTTGTTCACAGTGTTTGGTTTTTGCCACTTTGGTGAACTCTTGTATATACTTATTTATGTCATGAACAATTGAACTTGTTAATAACTTCTGTTGATAGTGTTTCTCTTGGTTTATGGTGTGGTTTCTCATCAGTTAATGTTATTTGCTTGAACTTTCTTGCAAACGTTTCTCTTATTCTTTGTTTGGGTGGGCAATCAACTACATAATAATTGGTTCTCTCTCTCTCTCTATAATATATATTTTTTCCTGGAACAGTGCAGTGGTGTGTTATCATGGCTTGTATGCTGTTAATTTAGATGAATAAGTCCTGTAAAATGATAGCGTATATATTTATTGTGAATTTATCAACTTACTATCATGTCCTGTTTCATTTATTTCTGAGTTGGGCTATAAAGTACATGGTTTACGCTAGCAATTAGCCATTGTTATGAACAAACCTTTATGATAAATGTTTTCATATCAGGAAATCGGGGGCTTTCATCTATTGTTGGCTGTCTGTGTTCCTTTTAATTTTAATTTTCTGAGTGCTTAGGTTCCAGCCAAGTTATATATCTCCCGTGTCCTGCTCTCATAAATGAGTGTCAACAAAAGATATTCTGCGCCTGCTATGGTGTGAAGTTCCTTCTTGTTGGAAAAATCCAAATAAACTATAAAGTTCATTACAGATGTGAATGACTTGAGCTTGATTCTTGGAATTAGATGAATCATGAAAACAAAATATGGGATACATTTGTAAATTGAAACTCAATTCTAATTCTAGATTTGCAAATTGAAACTTGTAGCTCTAGATTTTCTTATACATGCATTATTATCATGGTCAAGGTTATTAGGCTTCCAAGTGATATTGTCTGTTAGCATTTGTAGGGCATGTGGTTCTCATTTTGTTTGATACACTTGAGATGATAATAGCGTATACAGTCTCTCTCCCATCACTACCCAGAGTAAAAAGAAAAAGATAATACAAAAAATAAAGTCTCCCTTCCAACGTCCTATCTATTTAAAATTAGTGCTCTGGTTATTTATTCTGTACGCAGTTTAAATTTGGCTTGTAAATAAGATTTCTTGTTCTTGAACCTTAGGAGTTTGCTTTTTAGTCTTGAGTTAATGGAGGGAATTATCTATAGCTGTTGAAGTGGGGCATGCATGGATGCAGTTCAAACCTTTTATCTTAGTCAATGCCGAAGTTGATTCTATGGGAGGATTTGTTGAAGGCGGAGTCGGTGTTGCTAACAAAACTTCTCCCCGACGAGCAGCAATTGAGAAGGTTCAAGCAGAGCTTAGGTAATGCTGTTGTGATGCTTGGCTTTTGTAATAGTCACTGATACATTTTTGTTCTGAATTTTTCTTGTTGTTGACATGAACAATTCTTGTAATAACAGGCAAGAGTATGATGTTCGGGAGAAAAGGAAAAGAGAATTAGAATTTCTTGAGAAAGTATGAGATGTAACTTGATTACTTTTTCTCAATGTACTTGAACATTTTGCAGTGCTTGATTTCTTTTTGTTGGTAGGGTGGCGATCCCTTAGATTTTAAGCTTGGGAATGCTGCTTCAGTTAGTGTCCAGTCAACTTCATTTACTGATCAACATCCTGATCAACTTGTGAACAGGTATTTGACCTAAGCTAATTGTGGTTAGTTCATCTAATTGCCCTTGAATTCTATGAATTTGCATTTGTTTAACATTTCATTTTGGCTTTACAGTGAAGCAAAGGGTAGTTTTGCATTTACTGCATCGCCTCATGGAGACTCTGTGGAAAGTAGTGGTAGACTTGGGGCAAATCCTTGTGAACCCAATAGCGCTGATAATCTCATGTTATTTGATGCTGAACATGAATTTTCTGAAGGTGGTAGGAACCCATTCCATCCCAGTAGGAGTAACATTGTGCCATCTGAGAAGTTATCTCAGATGGACGGGGGTAATAGAACATGGCAACATGGGGATTCAGCTGTCCCTAGAAAAGCATATAAGAGACGGTACAGGTCCCGCCCAAATCGTGATGGAACTGGGTCAAGTTCCACTGATGTGAATCCTAATCATGGCAGTCATGGCTCTTCTATACCTTCTCGCCATGGCCCCATAGAGGTTCAAAGGCTGATATCTGATGCGGAAAATCAGAGTATATCACCAAATTGTAACTCAAAGCCTGCAAATCTGACAGGTGATGCACCTGACAAGACTGGACTGATGGATAGTCAGCAGGATATGGAGTTAGATGGTGTGAAGGCTGTAGAATCAACTAAGGACCATATTGAAGGTATTTCAGTGGATGCTGCATCAGATGCTGTAGCTTCTGAAACCCCCCTGGATGATCAGCATATCCAACAATTGCACTCAGGTTTTGTGAAAGCTTCTGTTCACATGGATTCTGATGAACCAGAGGCCATCCAGGCGATGGAAGAGATGAGTTCTGCTGTTATTGAGTCTCAGCCGAGTGCGACTGCGAAGGTTGAGAACCAGTCTAGTTCCCGTCAACTGAATGGTTTGAGCAGTAAAAAGGGGGATGGGATGAAAAATCATGCTCATAACAGCAGTGCTTCACGTGGGATAAAGGGTTTTGATTCAGAATCATCAGGCACCCAAACCAGCCGAAGTGTTGATGGAAATAATGATGGTGAAATGTGTACTAAAATGAGAAATGCTGACTCAAATGGGGAGATCAAAGATAAAATGTTGGTACCCGATAGGACCCTAGCTGTAGAAGGTGATGATTTTGTAAAAGAAAGTAAGGAAACTGAGGGCGTTGATAGTTCTACTCTCATCAATGTTGAGAGCACTTCTGCATTTCAAAGTGAGAAAGAGAATGTCCTTAAATCCCAACCCGAAGAAGAATTTAAATCCCAACCTGAAGAAGAATTAACACAAAGTGGATCTGCTATGAAAAATGGGGTTGATAAAATTGTCCTCGATGGAATGGAAGCTTGTGGACCAGCTGAATCAGAATCCGAGAGAAAACCCGCTGGCACTTTGGGAGACAATCCAGGGCCGCATCATGAAAAGTCTTGCAATGGTGGTCATCAGGATTCTATTAAAATCTCTGTTTCCGATCACCCTGTGGGTGGATATCTGGCAAGGGTTTCTACTGATTCCTTTGAGGCTCAAGCTTGTTCTGTGTCCGACTCAGTATTGGCGAACAAAATTGATGAAGACTCAATCTTGAAAGAAGCACAAATCATAGAGGTTATATTGTTGTATTTGCATTGTCTAATCTGGTTGTACTTGAAAATTTTTTTCGTGTAACTTGTTAGATCCAAAGATCTGATACAATGAAGTTAATAGGCAAAGCGAAAGAGGATTGAGGAGTTATCCATTGCGACCTCTCCAAAGAAAATTCGCCTGAAAACTCATTGGGATTATGTGCTTGAAGAAATGTCATGGTTGGCGAATGATTTTGCACAGGTTTGACTTTTTAAATGTTTGGAGACCTTTGTTTCCAGTACAAATTTCCACCTGTTTTCTTAGATGTTTCTTTAGTACATATTTTATCAGGAATACATAATAAATATTTTCCTTTTTGGGCACAATTTCTTTTCCAAAATCTCTGTTAAGAGGCAAGAGCTTCCTCGATATGCAGGAGCGGGTTTGGAAAATAACTGCTGCAGCTCAAATAGGTGCTCGAGTTGCTTTAGCTTGTCGGTTGAGAAAACAAGAAAAGAGTTCTGGCATGGAGCCTAAGAAAGTTGCTCATGCCTTGGCAAAATCTGTCATGGAATTCTGGCATTCAGTGGAGGTACATCAAATAGAACCTTTTATGCATGCGAGTTACTTTAAATGTTTTTGTGCCTCTGATTCCATTATGAGATTGTCCAGTGTAGAGCAATCTCTTTTCTTCTTGTTGTTATCAATTTGCAGTTTGGAGTAACTTATGGTTTTTTGTCTTTTGGGTTCTCAAGTTGATATGTGGTAATTATGCTAGTTGGTAGTTACACCACCTGAAGAGTTGTCAAAAAAATCTGATTTGAATGAATTTACAATGCAGCAAATCTGATATGTAAGGACTGAGATCTAAATCAAATTAGATGTGATGGTAGCTGTTTCTATTTCTCATTGATTCTGTAATTGAAAGATGTTTCTTGCATTCCTACAGTCTGCCAAGGAATGGCTGGAATATGTTATAATACTTGGTACCATTTTGCCCCATAATTGGCAATGATTATCCTTGTGAAGGATTCTGTATGGATGTATGTTCTTATGTAACTATTCTACTTGGTAACTTAATTATGATGATTCCATTTTAGAGCTTCTACTATAAATAAAAGTAAATATATTAATAGGTTACTTTTTTTGAGGATGCTCATTAAGAATTGCAAGTTGGTCTTGTGTTTGTCTCTGGGATCATCTCAAAGGGGATGATGAAGCCATCATTGATCTCTGTCTGATTTTTGTGACAGGGGAGATAGGTGATGTGGTTTTCTGATTATGGCTATTTATGGTTTGGCAGGAGAGAAGCGAGGTACTGGAGCTGCAAAGTGCAAGGGCTGGCGCACTTTCCATTCAGGCTTATGCATTGAGATTTCTGAAATATAACAACTCCAATGATGTTCATCACAAAACTGAGGTGCCTATGACACCAGACAGAGAATCTGATATGGGAGTCCTTGACCTCTCATGGGAGGATAATTTGACAGAAGTATGAATCATCAGCAAATATCTTGGTGGTTTTTGTTTCACATAAATTCTCTCCTTTTGTATCTCTCCTGCTCTCAATCCCCTTCCCTTCTTTCATCCCTGCACAGCCGCCAAATTTTCCGCTTCAACCTATTCTCTTCTGTGATAATCTATTTGGTCTAGCTCATGTGTGCATGTAATGTGATCGATGTGATGTTGTGTTACGGCCTTAATGGAATTTATTTATTTATTTTTTATTGGAACTTTGAATTTACCTGGTTTACTTATCTACTAGTTTTCCATCATTGCCATTCAGGAGAACCTCTTCTACACAGCCCCCCCCGGGGCCATCGAGACATACAAAAATTCAGTTGAATTGCAAGTATCCCAGTGTGAGGTAAATGCTTTGCTGAATGCATCCGCATTGTAACATGTAGGACCTTATTTTATTGCTTCCTCTTTCGCATGTGCTTCTGTTTTATTCTAATGGTATACTATTATTGGGTATATTCTTGAAGAAATAAGAAAAACTGATGTTTTTGGGGCTTTTAGATTTGTGCCAATGTATGTGGTGGTAGATGTTCATATCTTTCATTCTACAGGGCCTGTTTCAATTTCTAGTGTCACTGAATCTAGGTCATCTGCCAACAGACCTACGTATATCTTTCTTCTCTCTAGAACCAACATGCTTATACTCCATGTTCTAGTCAGAATGAAAATTGACTTCTCATCTTCTGTGGAATCCTGTGTAATGAACAGGAGAGAATGCATGGGAAAGTGAAGAAATGCCATGTTTTGCCAACACATCTGATTGATGTTCCTTTTAAATCACTTTTATTCATATAAAAAACTGGCTTTCCATTGACTTTGGAGTCTGACTTATGGGTGTTTTGTTCAGTCCTGGTTTAAGATGACATCACTTTTGATCTATTTGCTGTGCGAACTGCGAACTTTACAATGTGGTGAAAAGTGTTCTGCCACCAACCTTTCTCAGCATGAAAAATGTTTGTTATTCTACATCCTGGTAATAAGGTGCAAAAATATCTACTAACCAAGAATTTGACAAAATAAAACAAAAAGGAACTGACATAAAGCTTTTTGTAAGTCCTTTTTCTCTCCTAGAAAAAGCTTGGCTTTCCCTTTAGATGCCTATTTGTGAGCCTATGAACATTACATGGGAATTTTTGTATTCTATTTGTTGACTCCTTGATGTCTGATCTTTTATTCAGTTTCTGAAATTATTAATATTCTTGCTCAGAGAACTGGAGGTAATGTGCAACAGGAAGAGGAAATATCAGCTGCTGCAGGTGAATTTAATATAGGTTCTGCTTGATTCTGCTCGCTATCTTGAATTATGTTTTTGTGACTATATTATTTTGGACTGTAGACTTTGAATATCAAGATAATGAATATGATGAGGATGAAGGGGAAACAAATGCATATGAAATGTCAATGGGCTTTGAAGGTAGCAAGGCTTCACGATTTGGGCAAAAGAAGCGGAAACACTTGACACATGCATATGGCGTGAGATCATATGAAACAAGCTCTGATCTATTGCCGATGCAATTTCCTGAAAATAAGGTTGTGACACAGCAATCTGCTCTACTGGCAAAACGACCAAGTGGCAGTCTTAATGTGTCAATCCCAACAAAACGTGTCCGAACAGCTTCCAGGAGAGTTGTCAGCCCTTTTAATGCAGGAATGTCTGGATGTGTTCAGCTACCAAATAAAACAGATGCTTCAAGTGGTGATACTAATTCATTTCAGGATGATCAGGGAACTCCACATGGTGGATCAGATTTTCCAAATAGTTTGGAAGTTGAGTCAGTTGGTGGCTTTGAAAAGCAATTACAATTTCACTCTGCAGAAGTATCAACAAAACACAAGAAGAAGAAGAAAGCGAAGCATCTGGTATGCAATGCTTACAATTCCAAATATTTGTACCATCAGTTGTTGTCTAATTGTCTATTTTAATTTGCTTTGGCATTTTGTGGCAGAATGCTGCATATGAACCGAGATGGCAGGTTGATTCCACCTTTCAAAATGAGCAGGTAAATCATTTCATGTCACTTATATTGCTCCTTCTGGCATAGAAGACTAGAACAATATAAGTTGCTATATGGATATACACGTAAGCTTTCTTGAGGGATTTTGGCAGTGTGTTTGTTTATTTCACAAATATTACTGAAATCTTATTGAGTCAAGCAGAAGTGAAATCTTCAACTACGAAAATTGTAGCTACTAAGAACAAAAATTAAATTGCATTTTTTATTTTTGTATGTGGTCTAACAATTTACAGAATGCTTTACCACAATATGTAAAACACATTGGGGTATTATCTTAATATTATGCAGCCTGGAAGTATTTAACTTGATTATGTTGGTCTAGATTAATTATCCATTGGCACATTCAACTCAAACGCCAAGGAAACAGAATGAAAATCGTACTGGTTTTAAGTTTCCATTTGGCCATGAGGGTTACTTTTTGGTTCTCCGGATTATGTTTGCTGATTTGAGACAAGTGTTGAATACTCTGTTTTACAGTTTCAGCGGGATCATTTGAAGAGGAGTCATCAACTTGAACCTAATGGCAGCAGTGGTAAGCTTGTTCTCCTGCAAGCTGACGGAGGTTTTGAGAGTCAAGTGCATTATTTATCATGTCTCATGTATTTTTTTCTCATTTGTGAAGGTTTCTTGGGTCAACCCATGGTGAAGAAGCCAAAAATCATGTGGCAATCCCAGGATAACTCTTTTGAGAATATTGCATCCATTGGCGGGTCTGTTGCTTCTCCGGTAGCATCCCAAATGAGTAACATGTCCAATCCAAATAAAGTTATTAAGTTGCTTGGTGGTCGAGATCGGGGTAGGAAACCAAAAATTCTCAAGGTACAATTTTACAGATTACTGTTCCTGCCCCTTTCAGCTTTCTTTTGTTGATTCTTCATGGTGTGGCACAAACTCTGAATGTTAAGCTTTGTGATTTCTATCAGATGCCTGCGGGCCAGCCGGGTTCAGGAAGCCCATGGACACTCTTCGAGGACCAGGTTGATATATATGTTTTGCATGCATATGCACGCATTGAAATACAAAATACACATTTTTGGAAACTCGAGATATGGTTGTTTTCTAGTACTTGTCATGTTATTATTATATGAATAAATCTTAATGAATTTTCTCAGGCACTTGTTGTCCTGGCACATGACCTGGGCCCGAACTGGGAGCTTGTAAGTGATGTTATTAACAGTACCTTGCAGTTCAAGGTAAGGTTGTCCTAATTGTTGATGGGCATCTTTCTTGATGGGTTATTTCATAAATTTGATTAAGATTGTTTTGTAGGAAACCTTTTTTTATTTTAAATTTACTTTTTTAAAGTAAATCATATTATTTGTCCTTTGTAATTAGTGCATATTCCGCAAAGCTAAGGAATGCAAGGAGCGTCACAGCTTTTTGATGGACCGAACTTCTGGTGATGGAGCGGATAGTGCTGAAGATTCTGGATCATCTCAGCCTTATCCTTCTACATTACCTGGCATTCCCAAAGTAAACTGTCTTTTCCTCTTTTCATGTTCGCTTCTGTATGCTTAGCTTGCCTGGTTACTTTCATTTCAAAATATTTAGATTATATTACCAGTGTATATCCGGCATCCCATCTTCCAATCATCACCATGATATCTGATACTATGGATGTTGGTTCTGTATGTCATACAGGGAAGCGCCAGACAATTGTTTCAACGTTTGCAGGGGCCAATGGAAGAAGAGACCCTCAAATCTCACTTTGAGAAGATAATCATTATTGGAAAGAAACAACATTATCATAAAAACCAGGTATGTGCAGATTAGGAAATTAAATGGGAGTGTCTGATGCACTCCATCTCTGAGCTCATGAGCCATCTGAAAATGCTTGTAGCCTGTTTTGTTTTGTTTTATTTTATTTGTTTTTTCTTTTTCTCTCTTCTTGTTCTCCTCCTCCTCCTCCTCCTCCTTCCTTCCTTCCTTCCTTCTAAATAGTACACTACAGATTTTCTTTCCTTTGGATTATATTTTGCCTGTTCTTATGATTACAAGTTGCACGTTATTTGAATAGCTTGATGGATATTTGAAGCTGTAAGTTTCATTTAGTGGGTCTAATAGAGGACATCATTGGTGATCTTCTGTTTTGTTTGATTTCCTCAATTTATCTTGACTATGATAATGATTTCTTTTAAGAATGATAACCAGGATCCAAAACCACTCCAGCAACCTCACAGCTCCCATACAATTGCTCCAAATAATCTGAATGGACGACCTGTTTTAACGTAAGACATGCAATTGATTTTATCATGTACATTTTGAAGTTGCATCATTTATGGTCAATGGTGGTGGTTGTTTTGGAATTTATGTCTACTTAATTGACTAATTACTCTCTCATTTTCCTTTTCCTTTTCTACAAATTCTACTACATTTGCTCCTTTGAAGCCCTCTGGATCTTATTGATGCCACCATTGCTGGTCCTGATATGCCTTCCGTTGGGTACCAAGGGCCACATTCCGGTGGATTAGCCATTCCAAGTCAGGGCTCCATGACTCCAATGCATCCTGCATCTGGTTCCAGTTCTGTGTTGCCCGGATCCCCAAATATGATGCTCGGCAATAACTTTTCATCATCACCTGGCGCTCTAAATTCCTCTGTGAGGTAATGTGTTCTTAATGGCTCAAATTTTTCACTTTATTCTGCTGATTTTTTTTAACGGGGGACATGCTTTTTTACTTGGCTTCTAGTAGGGACGTTAGATATGGGATTCCTAGATCTGCATCATTATCAACAGATGAACAGCAGAGGATACAACAGTTCAACCAAATGATATCTAGTAGAAATATGTCGCAACCCAATATCTCTGTTCCTGGGTCTCTTCCAGGAACTGATCGTGGTGGTCGTATTCTTGCTGGAGGCAATGGAATGGGCTTGGTTGGTAGTGTTAATAGAAGCATGCCAATGGCAAGGCCAGGGTTCCAAGGAATTGCTTCATCAGCTATGGTGAATTCTGGCGGTATGGTTTCCCCTGGCATGGCAGCAGCAAATATGCACCCTGGAGTAGGCTCTGGTCAAGGAAGCTCAATGTTGAGACCTCGTGAAGCTTTGCATATGATGCGGGTATGGTATTTTTTATTTCTAATATTCTGGTAATTGGCCACTGCTACTCTTAAGTTCTGAAAATGTTAATCTGTAGGAATTTTGAGATAGGAAGCACTGCCATAATTTGTTTGTTATGCATCACCATATTTCAGAGTTGCATAAATGTGTACCTTTAGTAACAGACAATTATCTGTTCTTCTAGCCTGGCCAGGGTCAAGATTCACAGAGGCAAACGATGGCTCCTGACCTTCAGATGCAGGTCTCACCGGGAAAAACCCAAGGGGGGTCTCATTTTGGTGGGTTAAGTTCCCCCTTCCCTAACCAGGCTGCTTCTCCACTGGTTTCGTCATACCCTCTTCATCAGCAGCCGTCCCATCCGATATCCCCTCAGCAGCCTCAAGTTCTTAGTCCTCATCACCCACATTTTCAAGGACCGACAAATCATGCTCCCAGTCCCCAGCAGCAAGCATATGCAATTCGCGTGGCTAAAGAGAGACAGCAACATCGTTTTATGCAGCAGCAGCAGCAGCAGCCACAACAACAGTTACAGGAACCACAGTTTGCTGCGTCTAGTTCTTTGATGCCACATGTACAGTCACAGCATCAATTTCCCATGCCATCTCCTGCGCAAAATAGTTCACAAGTTC
>JACFYI010003734.1:369918-395784 GCA_014898755.1 Handroanthus guayacan
GAGACCATCATCATCAAGCTTTCCTTCTATTAGGCATGATGTTAGTGCACAATGGCAGCAGCAGCCATCACAACTACAACAGCCTAACTCACCATTGCCCCAGCCTCAGCAGCATCCGCAGCAGGCGCAGCTTCATCAAGCTGGGAATGGCAATTTTTATGGTAGACCCAGTGAAAATAGTATGGAATGAAACCCTGCCAACAGATTGTGGGGCACTGATTCGTCCTTCCCATGCCTGGTCAGCACGCTCTTGAGATATCAGTGTACAGGTTAGTCATGTCAATCCGTGATATTAATTGACATTCATGGGACAATAGTTATCTTGAAGGTTCTTTATATGCTTCAGTAATACCATATTCAGAAATAATTCATGAAGTAGTTTCAAGTTCTCGGAACTCAACTTATTATAAAATGAAGGGGGGAAAAAGGGAAGAAGAAATGTATTGCTGGAATACTTTTTATTTCAGTCAGCTTGGCTTTTGTCTCATTGTACTTGCTGCTTTTGGTTTTTAATTGGTATTTTTTGTAAATTATTCCCGCTAATTGGCACCTTACACTAAATATCAATTTGCATTTCTCTCCGTGAAGCTTGTGGTTAAGAAAAGGGCACACAAAGATGACACATTCGCCAGGATTTAAAGACTTTTCTACAGATTGTGAAGAGCAACTGGGCTGTTCTAGTTTTTGGGAGCAGTGTATATTAGAATTGCCCGAGGGCTTAGGGAAGATAGAGACAGATAGTAGAGGTAGGTGTACAGGTGGTCATCTCTCCTTCTCTTACTTTTTCTTTATGCCCCTTATTGTTTTTTATGCTCAGTTTAGGCGCCATATTCGTTTTTGCCTGCATAGATCAGTCTGTGTATTGTTGCCTGTATGCTGGGGGGTCGTTCCCATTGTTATGGCCGAAGGCTGTGGAATTTTTGTGAATATTAGTCTTATTGTGTATACTCTAGTCAACATTCGTCAAAATAGTGATTATCCACGCTTCCTGTGCCCTTCGACTTCTGTACATTGTTGATGTATGTTGTGAATCTTGTCAAGATTAGGAAAATGAAAAAAACCAACTAGTTGCTGGTTGTAAGTCTTCTTGTTCCGTACTGTTGAAATGAGTTTGTTGAAAATGTGGGAGCTTTGGATGTGAAAAGTTTCATAAAATGATGATAAGCATTAGGTCTCTCTCTCTCTCATTTTCTACAAGTTGGTGCTATGATAAATCGCCTTAAAAAATTTGAATAAAAGCACATAAAGTGTTAAGTTAAACCGCTATAATTTCCTAATAAGCAGTCCTTATTAACTTCATATTATTTGTATATAGATATTTTACATGTTTGTATCCATGTGCTTTGCATGTCATGCATTATGGCTTCCAAGTCGAAGGAGCCACCTAATTGAATCCATATCTTGCATTCTTGCAATTGTGAAAGGTTTAATGTGCTGGGATTTGTTCCAAAAGAAATTCTACGACGCATAAGTTAGAAGCATGTTTAATGATGCATTTAAAAAAAAAAAGAAAGCATGTTTAATGATACTCACGAATTGAATATGTGAAAATCTTAGAACTGAGAACTTATCTTTTGTTTTGGCTTAGACATGAGAGATATACATGTAGCTTATCATGTTTATCAGCCGTAATTTCTGTACTTGATATTACGGTCCTCACTCATCTAAGCTGGCTCTCATGAACTTGTCCTCAAACTGGGTCGATCTAATAAGCGGATTGGATTTTCTATTCTAAAGTGGTGTTTTATTTCTTATTCTGTGCTTTAAATACATGAAATGTGTATTAATACCATTTTAAAATAGGACATTCCATGTTGCCTTAGTCTTTCCCTCCAGCCTCCACTAGGCCCTACTTGTCTTTCTTAATTGGATCAATTCCATTTAAACTTTTATTAGGTCAAAATGTGAACACTTGTAATGCACGTACAAGAAATACCTATTAGTAGAAATACGATAACAAATAGAGAAAGGAGAAATAAAAATGAGAAGAAAATGAGAAAGAGCATAGGATGTTGTTTCTTCCTTTTTATTTACATTGTTCAGGATTCTCCAACCAACTCGACCCTTATTTATTAAAAGAAAAAAGAAACTAAAATGATCGCGTCTGAACATGATCACATTAGCCAATTACCATTCTTGAAACAGCAAAAGATTGAAGTAGATTTCTATTCATTCAAAGAAACTAATAAGACTAACACTCAAGGTTACTAACTAGGAAAAAATTATTGTCTAAAACAGCTAATTGCAAGATTGTCGAATAATATGCTTGCATCATGAGCATCAAGGCAAATCTTGGGATTCTCTTGAACCACCTCCTCCAGAGTTAAAAGTTATCGATAGGACGTAGGACCCAATTGTTGGATATTTGCAAAGATTGAGAGATTAGTTGATCAAGTAAGTTTGAAAGGAATAATAAAGGTAAATCATAAGTGAAGAGGACTCGTATGTATCAGTTGCTTAATTAAAAAAAATAAAAATCAGAAATCTTCCAAATAAATATTTAGAAGAGTTTTGTCCTCTGAGACTTAATTATTCTCAAGAATCTTATGTATTGAGACTAGTTGATCTTTCAAACAAGAGTCTTATCCATTGAAATTCGATTATTTACATGGGTCTTGGATAATGAGACTTCACCATTCAAAGAAGTCTTATTTCTCTCATGAGTCTTATCTGTTGAGGCTTGACTATTTGGGATAATCAGAATAGTAATTATCATTAGAGTTTGAGTCTTGGTTGTTAATAATGCAACTGACGTTCCCCATTAACTTCCTTGTATATTGCATACCCCTTTACACTTTAGTCAACCTTCTAAACGATTATCATATACTTGAATAAGAACAAGATTTCTGGAAGGAAAAAAAAAGATAAAAAGAAAAATGGGGAAAAAAAAACAAAAACTTTTGATTATACCTAAATATGATCGCTTAAGAGGTGAACCAATCACACAATTCTTGAACTTTCAATTGCAAAAGACTGAAATAATTTCTAATACACTAAATGACAAGAAGTGAGACTTTAAAAGTCAAGATTCAAAGATCTTGTCCTAAAAAACTAATATACACAAAATAATGGTCCTTTTTCTTTATCAAGAACATAACTGCACAATTAAAGTTTTCTTCACTTCTTGCTGAACTTGTCCTAAAGAACTAATATACACAGAATAATGGTCCTTTTTCTTTATCAAGAATATAACTGCACAATTAAATTTCTCTTCACTTCTTGCTGAACTTACCGGTGCTTTTACCATCGTCACTTGATTCCTTGTTCTTCATTTGAGGCTTAACAACTTTGTGACATGTCACGTTTAGTTTGAAATTTCAATATACACTCAGAGAGCCAAAATGTTCATCTTTCTCTATAGAGTTCTTCACTCTTGTATAATATTGTAGAAAGTTCTAGAATGTCATATCTGGATATTTTCTTAAAAAATCTTTTAATATTTTAGAACATTTCTTGGGGAGATCTAGAGTGTGTCTCCCAACTAGATCAGATAGATGTCTACCATCCATCGAGAAAGTGACAAGCATAAATTGATAGTAGGACTTGCAAGGAAACACAAGGGAAAAGGACAACACAAAATCTCGTTCTACTAATGATTAATAGTAGTATATGTAAGAAACACAACAATTAAGACCATTATGGCAACAAATTACACATATTTTGGCAGAACAAAAATGAAGGAACTTATACGGGAGAAACTTGGTATTCCCCTTAAATATTAGTAGTAAAATAGAGAAAAAGGGATGAAAATTAGAAATCTCTCAAATAAAAATACAAAAAATGGGCATAAGCTCTGATCATCTACATGTAGAAATCTTAAAACCCAAAAAAAAAAAAATTATAATAATAATAACCATATACTTGAACCTTTCATTCAAGGAAAAATAGTTATGGAATAAATATAAATCATTTAGGTTTGACGACGATAGAATTAGTGTCATAGGGAGGAGTCTTCTTTAATGGGCGAGGGAGAGTGAGAATATAAATTGCCTTATAGCTTGTGGAGAGTAGCAACAATTCAGAGTATGGAAAAAATGAAAATGTATAC
Source organism: Handroanthus guayacan (assembly GCA_014898755.1). Taxonomy (NCBI): domain Eukaryota; kingdom Viridiplantae; phylum Streptophyta; class Magnoliopsida; order Lamiales; family Bignoniaceae; genus Handroanthus; species Handroanthus guayacan. The sequence continues at coordinate 373,967 of JACFYI010003734.1, forward strand.
TAGATATTTGTTATATACTTATTTTATTAGCAATACTTGAAAAATAATTTAAATATTTATTTATGAGGAAACTCTTGCCTTAACTATAATTGTTCATAAATATCGATATTGGTAAGTTTGATTTAGATTCTCTTTTCAAAAGCATATTTCATTTTTTGTTCATAACTTACATATACCAAGTGTAAAAATTATGTTTGACAATAAACACTTTGATTTATATTATTTACACTTAACATACATTTATAAAATGGAACAAAGTGAAAAATAAAACATGAAGTTGAATCAAGGATTCAAAATGAGCAAGCTACGTGTCTTGTATTGCAATAGAATCTTCGTTGGAACTAGTTCGACTTAAGTTTGGATTGTATTATATATGGGTTATAATGTGCCTACTTATACCACTTTTCTTTGAAGTTTGGTTTATTTTATATATGGGTTCCGGTGTGTCCATTTATTAACACTTTTCTTAATACTTATTTAGCTACCAAGAAAATTTATCAAAAAAAAAAATTAGTTACCAACACTTAATGCGCAATAGAAATTGCAACTAATTTTGAGGATATAATGAAATGTAATAAGTCTCGTTATGCACTCCAAAACCAAACTCTTGTGAGACTCATTCAAATAATTAGAATTATTTCAATTGTACAATATCCTTTACTACAAGATAAAGTATAATGTTATCTAAAGAAATGTAGACAACAAAAATTATTTAACTTAATAACATATGTGCTTTGGATAACATTAAGAAATATAGTGAAATGGCGAGTCTCTTCTTTAATGTCTCTAGAGACTATTTGGCCTTTTTCTAAGAAACACAATTCGAACAAAAAATTACATCTTTTAAGAGAATAGATTACAATAAACCGAAACGCTTAGCTCAACTCTTGCTCCAAAAACTTGTAATTAGCTATGAGCTATAAGCGAGGAATGAGATTTGAGGCAATAAATATTGCCATGCAAATAGTGTGCTTTCATGTCTAGAGGGTATTTGGATAAACTTATAAGCTCTCTAAAACATCTTATAAGATGTTTAAGAGATTATAATGTGTTAAAAAAACGTTTAGTAAAATTTTTTGTGAGAAAGATCTTGTAAGCTTCTAATGTTATTATCTTATAAGTTCTTTTAAAAAACTTAAGGAGTTCCAACTTATTTTTAAAATCTTAATATGCTCATTTAATTTTAATCATCATGGTTACAAAATGAGCTAAATACATAAAACCCCACGTACTCCTTCTAATTGAAGTTAACCAGCCTATATGTAATTGTAAGATGTCAGTATGACCTCCCTATAATCTTCCTAATTACATTTATTCATGGTTCAAAACCGCAACTAGTAAGCTCTAGTTTAGATTCTGTATTTCAGTTCATATTTTATTTTCTATTTCATAATTCATATAAATGTCAAATGTATAAACTATTTTTCAAAATAAACACTTTGATATAAATCCGTACGCCATACACTAGGTGTGCATCCACATAAAAAAATGAGTAGAAAATAACATGGAAGATTCAAAATGAGTCAACTCCAGATCTACCACGTCGCAACAGGGATCTTTGTTGGTTACTTTTAGTTGGACTATGAGTAGGTATACTTTGTAGATGCATGAAACGCGAACTCATTCAAATGACTTCATATTCGTTACCTTGTTTGTATCATAGATGGTTCTACTGGGTTTTACCTGTTGCCACATCCTTTAAAACTTAAGTTTGCCACTAGCACTGGGTGCGCAACGAGGAATACTGACTATTTGCTAGGATACAATGAAATCTAATGTCTCGTGATGCTCTCCAAAGCCTAACTCCTGTAACTTTCATTTAAATAGCCAAAACTATTTCAATTATGCAGTATTCTCTGCAGCAAGATCAAGTATAATCGTATTCAAGTAAATTTAAACAATGACATGATCATTTAACGTAAAGTGGACACACTTCTTATAATCTGCAGCAATAGCCGTATGAAATGCAACTTAACTCGCCTACATATCAAGATTCCTAATTCAAGTGTAATATGTTTCAAAACATTCAAAAATGTTAAGCAATGTGACAAATGTTCAAGGGTACAAGACAATCTTAAAGCCCTGTGTATGCACTAATGCACTTCACCAAATTACAATAACAGAACATATGATCCATCATTGGATTATGACAAAAATGCAGTTCCATTGAACAATGACACAAAATAAGTGTGTACACCAACACAAACTCAACTGAACAAATCAATCAAGGACTACATACTGTTGATCCATTTTAGCCAAGTTATTACACCTATGAACCATTATTATTTCCCAGAACTAAAAAACAACCAAACAAAAACGAAAAGAATGTTAAGGATTCAAAAACATGACAATCACAGACTTGGATTTGTGACAGCCAACAGGAATAGACATGTTTTACTATAGATCATAGATGATAGAATATAACTAAACAAATAATAAATTGTAGGTATCAGTGTGCTTCAAATTCCTTTCCTATATCGTCAATCTGTGTGTATACATAGAACTGCCAAAAATGGTGAAAATATGTACAGTCCACAGAAAACACCTCTGACTCGGACACTGGAAAATGAAGAAACCTGGAAAGCATCTTCAATGAGCAAATTGAATGCCCTAAAGAGTTAAAGAAAGGGGATAATTACCTCAACACTCCCTGATATTTGACCTAATTACAGAAACACTCCGTGGTTTGAGAAATTAAAGTAACACCCATTGCCCTTAAATGAACAGGGGTCTTGTAATGTGTCAGAGAATTTATTACAGTTTCAGGGGATCTAATTGTAATGTGGAGGGTGTGTTATTGTAAGTTTCCGAATCACAAGGAGTGTTGCTGTAATTAACCAAAACTTAGGGGGTTTTAAGGTAATTATCAGGCCTAGAAAAATTATCACTCACCTGACGAATATGATCCAGTGAGAAGCTGATGATTTTTGGCCTTAATCATTCAAGTGAAGGTAAAACCATTGATGTGTTTGAAGGGATTATTTCCTGAAGTTAGTTACTGTTAGATTCTCATCGGGGTAGACACTTGCTACTTCGAAGCCAACAACCTTTGCTCTTCTGAAAAGCCAAGATATAAATAAGAAGAATAAGCATTTTAAGGAGACTATAGTTGACTTGTGCAGTGTTTGCTTCAGTAGAAAAATGAAAACTCACCTTTAGATTGTTCTTCTTTAAAGTCTCCAATGATTCAGAGAGCTCGACTTGTTTTGATGCTGTTACAAGCAGTGCCTGTTCAAAATAATATGTACATCTTTTAGTGTCAACCATTAATTCCTAGAGTAAGAATATTGGAAACTCTACGTATCTTACTTTTCTTGTCTTCTGCAAGTCATCCTCGATGGACTTTATGCGATTGAGAGATTCGTGTATAATGTCCACTTTTTCTGGTGGGATTTTTGCTGGTCTTTTCAGAAGCTCGGTTACTACATTCTCCAAATGCTGCAACTTCTTGCAACATGGGTGGAGAAGCTCCTTGGTCCTTGGCTGTTCAATGGGTTCCTCTTGAGAATTTGAATTTGCAACTTGGGTACTTTGATGGTTTGCTGATCCCATCTCCGTGTTTTTCATCTTGAAAAATCTTCTGACCAGCCCACTCAATACAAGAAATACAGATGCAAGTAATTTGAGTATTATATCTGTTGCTGCGGCAGAGATTGATTCCTTTGGCAGTCTTGGTTCTGGGACTAGACCAGTCAAATCTATAGCAAGGTCCACATTAGACTATGAGACAGAGAGTTCACTTAGATGACATCAATTACAGCAGAACATGCAAAATCTGTTCCTTTTTGTTCTGAGTTTTGACCATACGTCTCCCTATCATAGCTTGCTTACAAGCATATAAGTTCAAATATGGAATTACTTTTCAGTAGAAAGAATTATATGGACATGTGTGAACCTAAAGCATCAGTTTACTGTCAATGCACAACAAAAAGAGGAGAAATCGAAGCACAATCTTAACAACAGTGTAATCATTTAGATTTTCATCCAATTAAAAAAAAAAAAGGGTAATCAAATAGATGCAATATCGATGTCCATTCTTGCTGCCATTTAACAGGATGCATGTTCATGCCGATGTGAAGTAGTAATAGAAGGAAAGTCTCAGAGAAACAGGAGTAGCATATGGGCTACTTACTTGATGGACAATCTTTTTCATATCTAGCTCCAAAAGAATATGATTCCGATATCTGTAATTGTTCCTGAGTTGGCAAAGGCAAAAATCAATAAGATAGAGCATAGACGAGGTTTGTAATGTAGATTACTTTAATTTGCTGAGTACGATTTTAAAAAAGAAGTGATAAGCTTTTGCTGTCCAGTACACATTTTCACTATGGAGATTTGTTCTGTTTAATTTAATATCCAAAAACAGCGATCAAGGACTACTACTTTTCTTGGCAACCTGCTCTCGCCCCTGAGGTATCTCACTTCACTATGGTCAAACATTCACGTGATATAACTAAATAGTGAACTAATGCATAAAAATTATGCTATTTTAACCACAGTTTTTTTCTCTTCTTTTTTCTTTTCTAATTTCTAATTTTTTATATTTATGAAACTCTTTCAAGTGGGGACATCGTAACCAAGGTCCCTTACATTACTACAAGGTGGTGCTGCTTCCATGGGACTGTTAACATGCAACACTGCATCCAACGTGGTTGACCGAGTTTATAGGATAAGTCATAAATTTTTTCTTTTGTTTATTTACCAAGTCTTATCCATATCAATTCTCTTTTACTAAGTCTTTAGAATTTTTTTTAATTTGCCGAGTGGTTGCGGGTCCTCGGGATCATTGCTAGCATTTAGTCGGTTGGTTAGTGCATGATTAGCAAGATTTGTGGAAACGTGAGCTAGTGCTCTAATTACTTGTAAGCCTATAAAAGGCACCCCACTCCATTGAATAAAATACACTTCACTTTGGCAGCTTTGTTCCCTACCAATATATTTACTTTCCAAGCATTAATCTCCACATATATATTATATATATTTCTTCTTGTCTTTATTTGCTTAGTGCTTTTCTTAATAGGAGAATTGTGAAGCCAGTTGTTTATTCAACAGGGACCATGAAAAGAATGTCTTGTTCAGAAGCTGGAACAATTTCTCTCCTTGGGCCCCGCAGAATAGCACAGTAATAATTTGAAAACATTAGAGCCGATGAGCTAGAATTTGTACAAATTTCATTATTGTCATCTTACCTTCACATTGATTAGCTTGAATTCAGAATCATCACTAACAGAGCAGCTAACTGGAACAACTTCACTACTTAAGTCCTGTAGTAAATCATCATTATCCGAAAAACTGGTAATCTTTTTCGGATATATTGCTTGCCCATCGTGTAAAGCATGAACCAGCTGCAAGTAAAGTTGGATAACCCAGATTAAATGCAAAAGATGGGAAAATAGTGCAGCAACAAATAAATAATTTGTCATCCTTGCATGTTAAAGTCAGCGAATCAATGGAACCAGCAATGAAAAGATCCGCACCTTCATCAGTTGTGGATCATTCCAGGGTCCTTTGTTAGATCCTAGACATCCACCTTCATTTGGGCACGAGCAAGATCCACCAAGAAAATAGGGCAATTGACTGTTTGAAAGAAAAATTCAATGCATGACAGAAAGATCACAGTTTGAGAAATTCTTTTGATAGAAATACGGAGTAAGATACTTTAGCAGGAATAAAACCCACCTAGCATCTATGACTTCCAATAGCTTATTCTGGAATTTGGTACCTAAAACCTGTAAAGAAGTGACCTTCATTAAAATTGACATTTTCATTTGCTCTTCAAAAATTTATGCAGTTTTGAATAGGTTCAGATCCTTCACATGTATTTTCTCCGTTGTCCTTGGATCAAGAAAGCCTTTCGCCCAATTCCATAGGCACTTAAAACCAGTACCAGCATTGACTATGAACATATGATGCAATGTCTGTGAACATTGTGAGAATAATTGGTCAGCTGCATGAACCAACAAAAGAATAAGAGTATCTTATTTGTTTCCAGAAAGAGGAGGCTGAGACACCTCAGGATAGTTGTTGCCATCAATTCTCTGCATGCGCATTACTAGATCATGTGCAACCTTGCCAAAACTCATCCAATTCTGCATTAAATGTATATGCACAAGAAAATTCAAGAGGCACATTTCACACTGACAAAAGAAATCAACATGTAATAAATCATTTTATGAAACAACATAAACAGATCGGAACAGACCAAGCCTTGTACGTCAAGAATTGTTGTTGTTGAATCAATATGGCGCTTGGCTGCTACTGAACATGCTGGAAACTTTTCTGCAAAAGCTTTTTCAAAACCTTGGATGTGATACTTTAAGAACCTATCCACAGTGGTGACACTCATGAGCTTACTAGGTTCAATTTTGCCAAGTCTTTCAATATATACAGGCCGCCCTCCTTTATCAACACCATGGTAACCATGAGGATAATATTGTAGAACTTCTTCGAATTCATCGTAAATGAAGTCCTGAACATGGACCATAGTTGTACAAGTGACACGAATGTCAAAATTACATCAATATTGGTAGCAAGCTGAAAAACAATATAGCTAGTTGTCAACCAAATGGAGTAGATAATTATTTTAATAACCAATAGCTCTGCGATTCTCAAGGCCCTTTGACAAAATTAGAAACCAAAGTATAGAAGAAACATATTTGAGAAGTTCTTGCTATAATGTTATAACATCTTTTTGGTATAATATCAATAATTGGAGGTGATTTCCCCAGAGTTATCCAGCCTTTGTTGAGAGAGGATTTGCCAGTGTGGCAGAGAGAAAAAGAACAATAAAGAAGTTCAAATGACTGTTATTTAAGGAGCTAGCTTAATTGCTTGTATTCATATTAATGCAGATCAAAAACACTGGCTAGATAAAAACATTGGCGGATGCACATAAATTTATGACTATAGGCAAATCAATGACTTAGAAGTCCTCAACAAAGAAAATAAGTTGTAGCTATATCAAGGGTGATTTTGAAGATGGTGACAGAGTCCAATCCACTATCACCTCCCTCAATTATAATCTCACGTCTCATGTCAGAAAATTATTTGGATGCATTCATCAAAGCCACTTATCTTCCCAAGAAAAAAAGCATAAGAAAAAGGAGGATAACAAAAGTAATGATCATACAGTGGTAAAGTTTACCTGAATAATAGAGTCTACTCCACTTTCCGTCCTCCAGTTCAACATTTCTGACCACATCTGGACAGTTTTATCAAGGTCAAACTTCCTTGCTTTCAAGAATCTGCAACACTATCCATTTCTTTACTGAGGAACATAAACATGGGAACATGCTTGTTTTGAAAGATTTCAGTCAACTTGTACTGTATGAATAATTAATCAAGAGAGGTGAATGAAAACAAAATAAATTCTTAGCAAATTTAGCATGCAGTAGATTCAGTTTCTATAGTAACATTTCATCCGATTTGAGAGGAAAACAAATAGGCTGAGACAGTCTAATTCAACTTAGGCCTCAAGTGAAGAGAGTAGTGAATGTCAAGCATCATTGAGGTAAAACTTCAAATGAAATCATACAGAGAATAAGGAATTCGATGTGCTTATAAAACAGGACTACTTTTAGATGATTTCCTAGATAACTACCTCAACATGGTATGGTAATCATCATGACGAGTTGGAAGGAGGTCTCTTTCAATCAAAGCCTGACGAAATGCATTCACCGCCTTCTCTTCCTCCTTGTCTAGAAACTCTTCCGTTGCAATTGAGGCAAATTGGCAATGCGCCACCCGCTTACTGCATCTCCTCAGAGTATGTGTGATTCTTGTTGAAGCGTTCGTTGCTCTCCTTCTCAAAGATCTCATGCGGCGTTTTCTCTTCTCATCCTCAGACATGATCTCAAGATCAGATCTTTTCCCCCTTTCATCTTCATGAACCGGAACTATTTCTAATGATAAAACCATCAAAACAATGCAGGAAATCAAAAAATCAAACATACTAAACAACCAATGGTTTTTAACTGGATCTCATCTAAATCTTGCAAGCAGTAAATTACCTGGCATTCTTCTCCTACTATTTTTCAGAATTCAATCTGCAGAGACGGTGAACCAATCAATAACTCAAAGCCCGATTGCAAATAAGATTATATAAGAAGAAAGCCACTGCAGCTCAGCTTTTGCGAATTCACGAGAATAGCATTATCTGATGCCAAGATTTTGTAAACTAAAACCAAAAATAAATCCGGAACACAGATTGCGTAAATCTTCAAGATTCGCAGCTCATATTCATTTCCCATTGAAACAGTCAAAAAAGCTCAACACAAAATCTGGCAAACAGTTCGATAAAAGAAAAAAATGAACCGACAATCTCATTCACAACATTTTCAGGCTTTCAAAAAGTAGCTTATGTTTCACACATTCAACGAGGCAAATCAAAAGACATCAATAAAAAAGGGGTTAAAAAAAGGTCAGAATCATATTCAGCATACAGCCTTACTCTCGATGCACTGAATTCCAGTGATATTACCTTCCAAAACCAGCAGCATTCAAATTCTGACAGTGATCAGCGATCACTTTCCTCTCTCCACGCCGACACCTATATACACACATAAATACGTACGCAATGAAATACAATTCATTCACGTAGAGCTGCGGGAAGTAGTTAACGTTGCTTTCAGCTGTTTGTTTCTCTTTCTAGAAATGCCTTTCTCGTGAAAGCTTCCATAGCAGTACTGTTACATATAACTGTATAGTTACATATTCTCTCCGTTTCTATATATATATATATACAGTAACGTACAGTGACCACTTGGGGGGGCGCGGGGTGGGATAGGGTGGGGTGGTGGAGAAAGCATCGTCATGTTGCTTTTAGACGCCGGCGCTTATTATAATGACATTTTGCGTTTGGAGGAACGCGAAGAGTAAAACGACAAATTAGAGAATAATTAATAATAACAAATAAATACATAAATATAGCTTCGATTTAACCAAATTCAGGTTGGGATGGCAATTATGCCCATATTCGTGGATGCCTGAAAATAACTACCCGATATGAAGCGGGTATGATGGATATTTATACCTTAGTAAAAACAAATACGGATATAAAATTATATTCATTCAGGTGATATTCACTTTAAAAGTTGAAATGACAATAATTTTTTTTTTTTCCAAGTTAGTAATGAATCAACAATTAATTGGATAAAATAGGTGATTCGATTATGTTATATTATCAATATTATGTATGCACAATATGTAATATAATGGATATATCAATTTATCACATTCATCACATGTGTATTTTGATTGACTATTATATCTATATTATGTACTTTATCAATATATTCCTAGTCCAGTTCAATGAATCTTCATTTATTGTCCTCTCATTCAAAATAAAATTATGCAATCTATTAATTTTTACTACTTTAATTATTTTTTGAATTAATTAATATATATTATGTCTTTTCATTCCATTAATTATTTTTTACCTTAATTTATTAAATTTGTAGAAGAGTTTTTGGTAATTTTGAAATTATTGTCTTGAAAGGAATGTAGATGTAACTAACCCTTATTTTTATGTCACTAAGGTTGTTTATTAGTACACACTAACGATTAATTTGGTACAATAGGCACACTTATTGATTTAAGAAAACAAAAGTACATGTAGAATCATTAGTGGGTACTTGATCTAGTTTAAGGATTAATCTAGGATAATTATGTTTACATCTCATATAATTATCACTACATCCATATTATTAATTCAGCTAACGCAAAATTATAATTAGATCTGACACATTATTATAATTACACTTTTTTGTGTAGCATTTATTTGTAATGTTTCAGATTTTATAATTCTCGTCAATCGAACTAATAATAGGAAGTGTGATGAAAATTATTCAATTTTGAGGGTATTTTGGTAATGATACCAAAATTCATGGGTACTGAGTTTTATCCGATTAATCTAACAACAACACGATTCAATTTCCTTATACTGCCTGAATCCAACAGTGGGTCATTTTTGGGCTCCAATCGCTATTGGGCTTTTGCTGTATGATGGCCCACTGGAGTATACCGTAGTTAGAATCTTACTAGGAGAAAACACATAAGTTATAACGTCCTTCAACCTAATTTAATTTACCAAAAACCAAATTTGAAAGATAACAAAACCATTTTACTTTTTATCGTACAGATTACAAAACTATATCATTAATTAACTACAAACATCTTAAATTTATAAAATGTTAGATTTATATACAAATACAAACTCTAGTTTGTTTTGAATAAATATAAAAATTCAATGTATAAACCTTTAAAATTATAAAATATTTATATCCTAACAAGCCTGAGAATAGAGGGACTCAGAATCCTAGTGACACTCCGATACATGACACAACCTATGTATACACCAGCATCCATTATGTATGAACACATAATCTAAATTTAGTGCAACTGATTCCTGTCATATCACTATAACTGAAATTGGAAGCCCTATGAGAATGAAGCTCACAATTTCGAATCATGATCTTCCTGATGATATTATCTTCTCAATATTTTCCAAATTATCCGCAAAGATTCTTTTGAGGTTTACATGCGTCTCCAAATCAATAAAGGCTTTGATAAGGAGCTCTACTTTTATAGCAGCACATCATCGTAATCAAATCCATAATAAAAATAACAACACAATTAATCCTAATTACATCATTTACATGCCGAATGATGACCGTGAGGATCAGGAACCTTGCTCCTTGAGACGTGGATTCAACGTGCGATCCCAAACATACAATTTGTACTTCCCATTTATGCTGTACGATCTTGTTGGCGCTTGTGAGGGGTTAATATGCTTCGCCAAGGACTCAGACATATACGTATGGAATCCTTTTGTCGGAAGCATGAAAAAAGTTCCGCCCATTGGAAGCATACACGATAAGGATGAAGTCGCTTATCTATTCGATTTCGCTGAGAGGAGTTGCGATTATAGGATCATAACGCCGATCATCGACGATGATGAAGGATTAGTTCATTTGGAGATCTACTCATTGGCGACAAATTCATGGAGTAGAATTGAGTACAAGCGTTCTGCCTGGATTTTTAATATCTCGGAACAATCTTTTTCCAAAAGATTCATGTATTGGTGGAGAACAATAGAATCAAAATCGACCCTTTTTAAGTTCGACTTGGACGAGGAAACATTTGAGGAGTTGACGTCGGGTCAGGGCCCGAACCAAAAGTTGTCAATGATATGGCTGGAGAAATTGAGTGCCGTACTTGAAGGGAATCGAGATGAGTACAAGTATGCCACTAATTATGAATGTGGATATTCGGGAAATTTTGATTCTCCCAGAGACCATTATTTGGTTCCATTAAAGGAGAGTACCCTTGTGTTGTTGGATCAAAAAGTTGATATGGATTAATTGGCACAATCTTCCCAACAATTGAGAGAGGCATTAGATTATTAATTATTGTAAATTTTGTTATTAAGCAAAACTGGTTTGTTGATTTAATTTGGTGATTTGATGATTAATTCTCTAGTTATTTTCATTAATATGTGTTGGTGATTATTTTCAGGTTCCAAGTTGATTGATGTGCTTTCTGTCTCAAATTTGTAGTTCTTTACTCCATAGAATCTTGTTTGTTCTAATGTGATGCTCGTATACGCTATTAAATTGAGGGCATGATAATGGTGGTGTTTGTAATAGCTTATGTAAAAGCATAATCTCCTATTTTTGCCGAAAGTTGAAAAAATCAGATTATAATCAAAAGTACGTGATGTTTGGAAATCATCAAAATAATTCATTGTAAATTGCAGTCTTTGGAATTATAATCACTTCTTTTAATAAAAAGTAGCTTACAGTACCCAGGCTGCTTACGAGGTTATAGCTTATTGGGAATTATTTTTAGAGAACTTATAGCAGAACCAGTGAAACCAAGCACTTAAAAATAGCTTTCAACAGCTCGCAATCACATAAGTGCTTGTAATAAGCAATTACAAACACCCCTGTATATAGGCTTTGTGATTATGTTTGTATACTTTGTGGAATTTAAGTTCAATTCACGAATTAGCTTTTGTAGAAGTGATTTAGATTTTAATCTTGAGGTTACTACATTTAATGGTTTCTTTTTCGAGAATTTAATGATTCTTGAATAAAAGCCCACATCCAGAATTATACTAATTAGCGAATAAAATAATGATAGACTTAATTATTTACAGGAGTCTTGAACCTTCAAGAGATTGAAACAAATTCCTACATCCTAAAGGAGGCTTTGATCTGGGATTTCATCAGTCTCACGAGTATTAGCCCAATTGAGATTGAAGAAAATTGAAGAATGTCATTTTCTGTGTGAAATATAAGATTTGGGTGTGGATTGACGAATGCCGTGATCTTGTTTTGATGTTTGATATTTGGAGAAAAGTGGATTGTGGATGAAATTACCGATTCGTTCCTTGTAATCCCAAAAAAAATCTTTTTTTTTTCAAAAAATAAAATAATTGCAGGGTGGTGCCACCACATATAATTGTGTCGATACGGTGCAAGATGTATTGATGATTAGACCATTAAATCTGAAGGATGTGATTGTGGGTTGTTATTTTATGCGGCTACATAAATTTCATTGGAGTAGAATTTTCTAGGTTATTTCAAACACTGATTAATGCGCCCCAGCACAATTTCAAAGTTTTTTTTTAATCAATTTCTCATTCTTTTCGTTCAAAATATTAATCTTGTCTTACTAATTAATTTATAAAATATAAAAATACGACTTTTTGTTTCGGTGTTAGGTATGGAAAAATATCTTACAAATTTATTTAATCAAGTTTACCAAATTTACAAACCTTACACGATTGAATTTTATGCACGTTGTCACCTTTTTCATAAATTTGAAAAGGTGAAGACATAGTATTACATAAAAGCAGGGGGGCACAAACACAAAATCTGGCAAAGAGTTAAGGGGTCCTTGTTTGGTTGGCACTTAAAACAGCCAAGCCTTTCCAATCTCACCAACCCCCACCTCACATCTTTAATATGCGCAACCCCACCGGCCACCGCTTCTACCCCCAAACATAACTAAACTCTCTCGCCGCGCTCTTGGAGCCCATATACAGCCGTTCAAGAATCCTTACCCTTAAATCTATTGAGTTCTTATTTTCTTTTTTCATTTTCCTTTTAATTAAACATCCATTGATATGTCTAAGGTTCTCACTTTGTCTGAGATTTCTCAGCACAACACCAATAAGGATTGTTGGCTCCTCATTGGTGGCAAGGTATATAAAATTTAATTTCTGTTGAGAAGTTTGTAACGTTTTGTTTTTTCTTTTATGGGTTGATGTGATTCTGATTTATGCATGTTGATATGTGGATCTTTTGAAGATTCAGTTTGTTCATTTGGGTTCTCTGAATTGAAATTTCAGTTGATCTTATTTTCATGTTTCTTTGTAATTAGAATGTGAATCAATCTTAGTTTGGTGGGATCATAATCCTGATCAGATCTTGGCTTTTTGATTGCATTTTCAGGTTCATAGAATGTATACATTTTGAGGCTTACTTTTCAAGATCCTTAAAGATGCAACATGTTCTGTTTGAATTCTTGTGTAGCTTTAAAAATTGTGATTGAGATTGATTTGGTTGTTAATCGAAGCAAACTTTACATATATTTTTTATTATTATTATTTTTAACTAATTAAGTTGAGCTCGAGAAGAGCTTTGATTCATATCGAGAAAAATGTGTTCAAGCTTGGTTTTTTATAGAATGAATACCATGGTTTGTAGGAATAGTTGCTTGTATTGGAACGGAGGCCATTGTTTCGGTTTCATTGCAATGTAGCGAAATGGTTGCAGGAGTTTAACACATTTTTCAGTTTAAAGGATTGAATTTTTTTAAGAAAAAGTGCAAAAAATATTAAAAATGTAAAAATTTCCGTTTTGCTCTGTTCGGGTCCACCGTGATAATCATATTAATTGGACTGTCGCCAGCCACTTTATCCGTTTGGAACATTGATTCATACAGAAACCATTCATACTGCAACGTTGGAATGGAGAATGCCATTTCCATTTCACCATATTCTTGCCGTTCTTGCCAACCATGATGAACACAATTCAAATAAGTTTTTAACAATTGATCTCAAGTTGAGTATCGAGTATTTTGATTTATTTTTCAGCCCTATCTACATTTCCTTTGTATCTAAGTATTGGTGCCTAAATTTTATGCTCTGGAATGGAAAAACCTAGGGTTCTTATGTATGTTATGATCTTTAATTCATCATTAAGATTGTCTAGTGGCCGTTAGGTCTAGATCATTGTTAAAGATCCATTATTCGGAAATAGCGTGCGATTAAGTGATTCATGCAAGACCTTTTGTTACTAAAAGTCCTCTCGTTGGCGGTTGCTTTGAAAACATATGAACATGCATCACTGAAAAATATCATATCGAAATGAATGATGAGAGAACGTTTCTGGGATTTCTTGCCTTTGAGGGTGTCATAAATCTCTATTTACATGACGTGTTATTGTTTAGTTTCTCGGACATTACTTATCGTATGTGTCCTCACTTTGAATACTCTTGAACAGGTTTATGATGTGACCAAATTCTTGGAAGACCATCCAGGTGGTGACGAAGTTTTGGTGACTGCATCAGGTATATTATATCATATATCACGCATGTACATATTATATGTGTGTGTGTGTGTGTGTATATATATCAATTATGTTCTAATTATTGGATACACAAGTATCAAGTTTGCATTAGACACGGGTATCAGTCAATTTACAACAACACTCAATCGTTGTTGATGTTATCATCTGTTGAACATCGTGATCGTTCTCCATTGCAGGAAAGGATGCAACCGATGATTTTGAGGATGTTGGCCACAGCTCGACTGCAAGGGCAATGATGGACGAATACTATGTGGGCGACATTGATTCATCAACCATTACTACAACCAACAAAACATACGTCCCTCCCAAACAGATGCAAAACACTCAGGAAACATCGTCAGGATTCATCATCAAGCTCCTCCAGTTCTTGATTCCCCTCATTATCTTAGGAGTGGCTGTTGGTGTACGTTTCTATACCAAATCATCGGCTTAAGACAGCAGTCGAAGCCACTGTTATAGATTCATTGATGCCAGTTCGACAGTAGGAGGTTTTTTTAACTTTTGTGGTATCCGAAGATTCATTTTGGTATTTTAGTTCATTTACTGTTGAAGAAACTTGCTATTGTTTTCTTTCTTAGTGGTCTTCTTCTTACATGGCTAAATATTCATGAATCTGGTTTTTCTTGCTCTTGTTATGATTCTGGTCTTCTTGTCTTCTTGTCTTCTTGTCTTCTTGTCTTCTTGTCTACAGTATTGTGTTTATAATCATGTTTCATTTTTATGTTAATTAATCCAATTAATTAGTGATAATCATATGTTAATTCTCTCTGCTAGGGATGGATTCTGATTGAGGTGTAAAGCTAATTATTCTGACAAAGATACAGTTAAGTTCAAGGGGAACTTCAAATATTAAATAAAATGTTTTTCAAGTTGTATTATGTGTATCAAATAAAAGTCCTTTTCTTTTTCCTTAAATATTTTGTTCATTAAAATTCACTGTCAAAACATAACATCTGTGTCAACTTAGGACTCGATTCCTTTGTGGGATGGGATTGGTTGTGTTTGATAAAGTAAATGATTTATTTTCTAAAATGCATATATCCAATCCCACAAAGTATATGCTTGTTTGGATTTAAAATAAGAATATCACATATAATATCCAATTCATTGTTTGGTTCATAGGATTGATTCTATGTGATAATTGATTAAATATCATAATTGACCTTTATCTATTATTATAATTATTTTTATTATAATTTAATTTTAATTTCTCAGGAATAATTTTGTCTTTTTTTTTTTTCATTAATCCTGAAAATTTATAATTCTTGGTGGATTACAGATCCGGTCTCAAGCCTGTGATCTGTAATCTAAGAGCAGTTAGGATTAGAGATCGGGCCACTTATTAATCATAGGCCCTAAATATGTCAACTAAACGTCAAATTAACCTAGATTATGGATCAATCTCATATAATCCCTTCAACCAAACATGTCCTTAATGAATTAGAGGGATAATTTGGGGGAAAAAAAAGGGAAAAAGAAAAGAGAATTGGAGGGATGAAGATATTAAAGTTAAATTAATAGATGCTTCTGAACTCAGGATTCTGTGGCCCCTTGTATTATTTGATTCGACAAAAAAATATAAATTATGTTTTCATTAATATTTATTTATAAAAATTCAATATCCAAACATAGGATTATGTGGCCCCTTGTATTATTTGATTCGACAAAAAAATATAAATTATGTTTTCATTAATATTTATTTATAAAAATTCAATATCCAAACATAACATCAAGCATATTCATGTAGAAAGCCATTATTATGAAGGTATTAAGGTTAAACATATGATTGTAAATTGAAACTATGTCACACATCATATTATCTGAACAACAAAGATGTGTGAAGTTGTATTATCTGGATTGATAAAAAAAAAAATTCAATAATATTTTACTTGTTAAAATTATGTATTCAAACGTAACAGCAATCATACATAGAACACCCGTGACAAAACGAAAAGGTAAAATGCTAAAACTAAATTACTCCTTACAGTAGACAGTAGTGAAAAATAAAATCTCTATAAAAAAAATAAAAAGAAAATTCCAAAAATAGCATATATAGAAGAAGATAAAACCAACACCATACCCTAAGAAAACATTAGCATATCCACATGCAAGCAATGCCATAAGATCAAACAATTGTTAAGATATTTCCCCTGTCAACTTCAAATCGAAGTATCCAAAGAAATAGCTAATCCATGCTATCCAATCCTCGACCTTCCTCGCTGCAAAAATCCCACATTTTCCAAAGATTTCCCCTCAAATTCTACGCCAATAATTTGTCACATTTCAATCAAAATCCACTATAAGTACGCCTCTTGGGTAGTCTCGTGCTCCCCTCTTGGTTCTTTTTCACATTTTTCATCAAGAAATGGGAATTCTTACAAGAACCAAGAAACAAGAAAAGAGAATTTCATTAAGACAAAATGATGTCCTGAAAGTGGTTCATCCACGAGGATACGTTGAAGTATTCCGTGAACCAGTCACTGCAAACGAAATCATGAAAAGGTACCCTAGGCATTGTGTTGCTAGGCATGATGTCTTCGAGTTTCCATGGATAGTTGTTCATCCCGAGTCGATTCTTGTGCCAGGGAAAGTGTTCTATCTTGTGCCTTACCACACAATATACATTCTCTTGAAAGCCAAAAGACAGCAGTTAGAATCCTGGAACCCCTCCACCAAACAAAGCCAATCTGCAAAACAGCAAGAGAGATACTATAGTAGACAGCCTTATCATCATGATAATTACATTAATGTTGTCAATGATCTAGAATCTTATTGTAATGACAGTGAAAGTTTGTACAAACTGTCATTGTACAAGTCTAGGATGAGGATAATCCTCCAGCACATTTATCAGGGGAGTCATTGCAACCTCAATAATTCCAGCCGGTCTGGTTTTAGCCTGACAAGAACTGGCCGGGAAAATGTTGCAAAAACCGAACATTTAGAGCTTCCGAGGATTACATCTTGTCTGAGGAAGGCGGATAGTAAGAGGAAGAAGCTCGATCTGAAGGTGAGTTTTGCATCTCCGGTCGTTGTTCTGGGTAGCCGGAGAGGGTCTCAGAGTGTTAAGCAGGATGATCTATCTTCGCAAGTTTATTCACAAAAGAGCCAAACGATGAGGTGCCACCATTTTCACTGTTGGTCTTGTAAAGAAGAGTGATTACAGAGTTATGCTGACAAAGGCACACTATGGTTATGGATTTTGAAACTAAGCTTTGTGTTCACAAGGGTGTTTTTGATGAATTTAAATTATGAGAGGAAACTTTGTACCAAATGTTGTCTGAAGGCATGAATAAATGAACTTGAAACAATTGAGAAAACTCAAGAAATTGCAAGAATATTGACATTCACTAATAGGACATAAAGAATGAACATAGAAAAACAAGAAAACAAAAGATCCCATGTAAATGGCATGTTCATCTTGGTAAGAAGCGGCCTTCGTATCACTTAAGATCCAACATTTATTAAATGTTTCACCTCTTATACCATATTATAAATAAATGAAAAAGAGAAAAAAGAAAACACATCTGGTCGTGGATCAGATACACTTGATGCGTATATTTCAGATGGAACACTTTTTGGAATAGATGACACAAAATGCCTTTGTATGAACTCTGAAGCTATGTGTACGATAATAATGAGAATACACAAGAATGGCATTTAAAAGAGATGCTACTAATGCTCTTTACGTTCATATATTTTTTCTTTTTTTCTTTTTTCCTTAAAATCTTTCTGTTGGTAAAACAAATCGCAAGAGGTTATATACATAATCAGGAAAGGGCAAGAAAAAACGTATGCCTTGCCCAAACAGATGCAAAACACTCAGGACACATCGTCAGGATTCATCATCTATCTCCTCCAGTTCTTGATTCCCCTCGTTATCTTAGGAGTGGCTGTTGGTTTATGTTTGATGTTTCTATACCAATCCATCGGCTTAAGACAACAGTCGGAAGCCCTGTTGTTGATTCATTGATGCCAGTTCGACAGTAGCAGGTTTTTTCGACTTTTGTGGCATCCGAAGATTCATTCTGGTATTTTAGTTCATTTACTGTTGAAGAAACTTGCTATTGTTGTCTTTCTTATTACATGGCTAAAATATTCATGGATTTGGTTTTTCACTTTTTCTTGCTCTTGTTGTGATTCTGGTTTTCTTTGTCTTCTTGTTTATAGTATATTGTGTTTATAATCATGTTTCATTTTTTATGTTAATTAATCTAATTAATTAGTGATGATCATATATTAATACTCCCAGCCAGCCATGGATTCTGATTGAGGAGTAAAGCTAATTATTCTGACAAAGATGCATTTAAGATCAAAGGGAATTTCAAATATTAAATTAAACGTATTCAAAAGTGAATTTTAATGAACGATATATTCAAAAAAAAAAAAAGGAAAAGGTGGGATAATAATAATAATAATAATAAAAAACAACAACAACAATAATAAAAAGTAAAGTGAACTGGAGGGATGAAGATATTAAGGTTAAATTAATAGATGCTTCTGAACTAAAGACGATGACGCCCATTGTATTATTTGAACCCATAAAAATATATTTTCATAATATTTATTATAAAAATTCAATATCCAAACATAACATCAAGCATATTCGCTAAAAGAGCCATTATTATGAAGATATTAAGGTTAAACATATAATTCTACATTGAAACTAATTATGTCACACATCGTGTTATTTGAACAACAAAAATATGAAAAGTTGTATTATCTGAATTGATTAAATAATTTTTTCAACAATATTTCACTTGTTAAAATTCAGTATTTAAACATAACCACAATCATACACAGCACGCGCGCAACAAAGCGAAAAGGTAAAACTAGATTACCCCTTATAGTGGTGAAAATAAAATCTTGATAAAAATGCAAAATTAAAATTCCAAAAACAGCATATATATAGGAAAAGATAAAACCAACACCATACCCTATGAAAACATTAGCATATCCACATGCAAGCAATGCCATAAGATGATAAGATCAAACAATTGTTAGGATATTTCCTCTTTCAACTTCAAATTGAAGTATTCAAAGAAATGACTAATCAATCCTATCCGATCATCAACCTTCATCACTAAAAAAATCCCACATTTTCCAAAGATTTCCCCTCAAATTCGACGCCAATAATTTGTCACATTTCAATCAAAACCCTACTATAAGAACAATCTCTTTGGCAGTCTCATGCTTCCCTCTTGGCTATTCTTCACATGTTTCATTAAGAAATGGGAGTTCTTACAAGAACCAAGAAACAACAAAAGGGTGTTTCATTAAAACAAAATGATGTCCTAAAAGTGGTTCATCCACGAGGATATGTTGAAGTATTTCGTGAACCAGTCACTGCAAACGAGATCATGAAAAGATACCCGAGGGCATTGTGTTGCGAGGCCCGATGTCTTCGAGTTTCCATGGATCATTGTTCGTCCTGAATCAAGTCTTGTACCAGGGAAAGTGTCTTATCTTGTGCCTTATCACACAATATACATTCTCTTGAAATCCAAAAGACAGCAGTTAGGATCCTTGAATCCCTCCTCCGAACAAAAATAATCTGCAAAACAGCAAGAGAGATACTATTGGAGACAACCTTATCATCATGATAATAACATCAATGCTGTCAATGATCTAGAATCTTATTGCAATGACAGTGGAAATTTGTACAAACTGTCACTTTACAAGTCTTGGAAGAGGATGAGGATAATCCTCCAGCACATTCATCAGGGGAGTTATGGCAAGCTCGATGATTCCAGCCAGTCTTGTTTTAATCTGACAAGAACTGGCCGGACAAATGTTGCCAAAACCAGTTTCCGAGGGTTAAGTCTTGCCTGAGGAATACGGTTAGTGAGCAGAAGAAGATCGATCTGAAGGTGAGTTTTGCATCCCCAGTCGTTGTTCTAGGTGGCTGGAGGGTCCCCGACTGTTCAGCAGGATGATCTAGCTTTGCAAGTTTGATCACAGATACTATATAATAGAGCCAAAACATGAGGTGCCACCATTTTCAATTTTTCCTTTGGGGGGTGGGGTGGGGGTTATGCAAAGTTGGGCTGGCAAAGAAGAGTGGTTTACAGAGTTTTGCTGTCAAAGGCATGCTATGGTTATGGATTTTGAAACTAAGTTTTGTGTTTACAAGAGCTTTTTTGATGAATTTAAATTATGGGAAGATACTTTACCAAGAATCTACAGAAGGATGATTATGTTACACGTATAACTTTGCACCAATGTCGTCTGAAGATATTAAGAAATGAACTTGAAACAATTGAGAGAACTCAAGAAATTGTAAGAATTTAGGCATTCACTAATAGGACACAAAGAATGAACATAGAAAAACAAGAAAACAAAAAATTCCATGTAAATGGCATGTTCATGTTGGTAAGAATCGGCCATCTTATCACTTAAGATCCAACATTTATTAAGTGTCTCACCTATTGTTCCATATTATAAATAAATGAAAAAGAGAAAAAAAGAAAAACACATTTGGTTGTGGACTAGATACACTTGATGCATATATTTAAGATGAAACACTTACTGGAATAGATGACACATATGCCTTCATGTGAAATGTTAAGCTATGTGTTCGCTAATAATGAGAATACACGAAAACTGCATTCAAAAGAGATGCTACTAATGCGCTTTACGTTCATATTTTTTGTTTTTTCTTTGTTTTTTCCCTTAAAATCTTTCTGTTGGTAAAGCAAATCCCAACAGGTTATATACATAATCAAGAAAGGGCAAGAAAAAAAAACAAAAGATTGCAGATAACATATTCATAATTGCTCAGAAAGTATCTTTGTCATGTTCTTTCTGTTAGCTTAGATTCAGATCTTTGTGACTGCTTTGAGGGAGAGGTTGATCCTCTTGAAGAACTATGAGCAAAGATATTAAGTTTAACGATCTTCTTCGAAAACGAACTCATGAATTTTCGCGAACTAGACCTCTCCAAATTCCTCTTCATATAAACATGATCTTTCTCCAAATCGTTTAATCTCATACGCATTCTTGCAAGCTCGAGCTTTAAGTCTCTGTTTTCTCTTCTTAAAGAAGCATAGTTGTCTCTTGGAGACATTGCAGCACTTCGTGCTCCACTGTTGATCCGCCATGATTGGTGTGGTGGCTTTGGATCGTCATCCGGGTAGGAACAAAACAACGAATTCCGAAGTCTTAACTGCTCATAGTAGAGAACTTGAACTATTGATTGGAGTGAGAGTCGTTCGTTTTGGGCAG
>JACFYI010003734.1:424595-457790 GCA_014898755.1 Handroanthus guayacan
AGCTCACTTGCATTGGCCGCAAGGGGCTTAAAAAATAAATTCAAGGCCAAGATGCTTAATTCACTTCTTCTATTAGGGTTTCTAAATTGAGCATTTTTAGAAGGGAGACATTAATAAATTTCGAAATAGGAGGAAAAGAATTGGTAATTTCACTATTTCGAAGGGGCATAGACGTAATTAGCCTAAAAGTTTTTGTAGATGAACCCCTGCATAGTTTAAACATATTGTTGATTGCAGAATCAATGTGTGAACCCGGAAAGATCGCACTATTCTGGCACGGTGAATGGAACAATCCATGTTGTAGTTGGAGGAGGAGGAAGCCACTTATCAAGTTTTAGTTCACTTGAAACTGCATGGAGTATTTACAAGGATTACGATTATGGGTTTGTTAAGCTGACAGCATTCAACCATTCATATCTTCTTTTTGAGTATAAGAAGAGCAGCGATGGAAAGGTATATGATTCCTTCACCATCTCCAGGGACTATAGAGATGTCTTGGCTTGTGTTCATGATGGCTGTGAAGCAACCACATTAGCTACCTAGAGCTATGTTATCCTTGTTTATGTTTTATCAACTCAAAAATAAGCATCTGCAGACCTTGGATGCATCCCTCTTGTGACAAAAAGTTGATGCAAAGATGAGGAAACTTATTATTAAAACCTGCATTTGGATAAAATATTTGAGAAAAAAAATTATAAATCGTGATCTCTGAAGGTTTTGTGATGCAAGCAACTTCATTTGTGTGTGAATATGATTATAGTCGACCATAAATTATATTACGTGTCTATCTTAGAAGAAGTTAATGTTTTGTTGCACAATTCTATTAAAAAAAATTATTTTCTAACATAAATTTTAATCGGTATTTAAACGATCAATTTAGTTTTCAATGATATCAAAAAATATGTTTCACGAAGTATTCCATGTTATGATTCAATAACTAATAGACAAACAATTCAAACGTTGGAAAGGGTGAACCGTGCATGGCCTGGTGTTCAATTTTTTGCTTGTGGAAAATTTACATTATGATACTTCCAACATATTGCATTGTAAAATCGATAGCTTTAATCATAACTTATTTTTGTAGCTAAAATATGTTGTTGGTCTACTGAGTTGGCCATCCAATTATAAAACAGAAAATTCAATTAGAATGATTATATGATAATGGATCAATTACTATCTCACCCTTGAATGGGAGAATTACAAAAATGCCCCTCAATCTTAGGAAAGTACAAAAACCAACCCTGTGTTTAAATTCCATTGTTACAATAGAAGGAGCAATATAAATGCCGAAATTACACTTGTTTGCTCTATTTAGAAAGAAAAGATAGATAAATTACAACCATATCCCCTAAGTAAGTGAATTAAAAAGCCACTCACTATGATGTTCAGGTACGGATACGAGAACACGAATACGATACGATACGGATATGGCAATATGATTTTTTTGAAAATTTTAAGACACGACACATCAAGGATACGGCTATGTATATAAATATATATATATGTATATTTTATGCACATACCTACATATATGTATGATAAACAATGAATATTAAAAATTAATGATATCAATATTAATAAGCAAAATAGATTATAATAAATACACTATATTAACCAAGTTCATAGTTCTTCGAATAATAGTTTCAACTCAAGAACAAAAAATAAAAAACAAATTAATAGGTTGACTATAATCAATCATTTTTTCACTTGACATACCTAAAACTTTGTTGGACATGTTTTTATTTATATCTGAAATCATGTTGGACACGTCCTTATTCGTGTCCGACACGGTGTCTTTATTTTCTTTTATTTTTTTATTCTAGGACATGCTACATTGCATGTTGGACATATATCGCACGAGTGCTTGAGGAGTATCAGTGTCCTACAAATATCAGACACTGCATTTTATAATTTTCAGAAGTATCCATGCATTATAGGCCACTCATCAATTTTTGAACGTCTAGAATATATGGAAAAACACAAATGTCGAAGTTGCCTTCGTTGTTATGTTCAGAAAAAAACAAAAAAAAAAAAGGGTGTATTACAACCAAACTCCTTGAGTTTTTGGTGAATTATACAATAACCATGCCTACACTTAACATCCGTAAGTTTTAGTTGTAAACATAGATGGAACAAGAGAAATATCAAAATTGTAGAGGATTAAATCACCAATTATGATTAATGATATGATATCTAGAGCTCAAGTACTAATAGTAATTGATCTCTAATTGCAGAAGATTATTCGTTTCTTACATCCTTAGAGAACGTACAGAATTATGAGAGAGAATGAACTTTGTCTGAGAGAGAAGTCCATTTGGGCAAAACTAAAAGCTATGTTGAGTAGGAGATGTAGAGGATTAAAGAAATTGTGAAGATTTTTCGAGTCCTAAATTGCTCAAATCAGCTTAAGGCAGGATATGCCATATTCTAGTATATATATATATATATATATATAAAATTTATGATTGGTTGTTAATTTAAATAATCTTTATTAAAAATTTTATTTTTGAAATATCCAATAACCTACAAGTTCCTTTTTAGTTTCATTGTTTATTGCAAACTCTGAAGAATAAGGAAGTTATTTTCTTTCAAACTCTTATTTTGAGTTTTGTGATTAATTTCAAACTCTTAAGAATAAGAATGAGGAATGTATTTTTTTCTCTCAAACTCTCCCAAGTTCTCCAACACTTTCTCTTTATCTCTTTTCCTCTGCAGATTTTGCAACTCTCTCTCTCTCTCTCTCGATTTCTTATTTAAAACTTTAGGTAAAAACAAAAATTATCTGAAATTCCCAAGTATAAACATAAATCTTTACTTGAATTCAATTTAGTTTGAACATTTATATTACTCTTATCATAAAAATTTATCCTATATTCATTCCCACCACGTTAATGAATCACTTTTGCGTTTGTTTCATATGTAAATTTTGTTCCCAAATCTTGTTGATCTTTTGATTTTGTTTTTAATCTCTACTCTGTAGCTTTTTCTTTATCTCTTTACTTCTTTATTGTTATTTTATTCTTCAAGTTATTTATTTATTTGATTGTGCCATTGTTCTCCTTTATATTTTATATGTTCTAATTTGATTATGCAATATGATTGAATACATTTTCTGGGTATTATGTGTATTTTTCCATTTTCATAGGTAGATTTTCTATTTTCTATTTTTTTTTTTGATTTTGCTAATAATCTCTATTTCCAGCCTTTTTTCTTTCCTTATATGTGACTATTAAAAATCTTTATGTTCGACTGCTTTTTTTTTGTCCTTTAAATTTTGATTTTGTTCTAATTTGATCAGACAATGTAACATAATACATTTTCTAGATATTTTGTTTATCTTTCCATTTTTTATATGTAGATTTTTTTTCATTTTATAATTTTTTTCCCAATTTCTAGCTTTCCCCACCTGTTTATACATACACGAGTATTACTTTATCTTTTAAGATATATATTTTTATTTGCTTGGTTTCAATATTCTTTTTTAGATTTCATTTTTGGTCACTTAATTTGGCTATTTCATATGATGGAAGACCTTTTTTAATATTTTGTTCATTGTTGCTTTTACTTCATGTGCAAATTTTGTCATTTAATAAATATTTTTTGGGTATTAATAATCTCTATATATCCTTTTCCTTTTCTCTTCATATGTGGGTTATTGATTTGTTTTTCAAGTTATTATTTTATTTGCTTGATTGTGTTTTTATCTTTTTGGAATTTTTTTTTATCATTTTCTTGAGTTTTTCTATATCATGGTAGACATTTTTTAATATCAGTGGCTATCTTTTATTTATTTGCTTGATTAGGTTTTTCTTTTTTTCTTTTTAGAGTTTATTTTGTTCATTTATTTTGATTTCTTTAATATGATAAAAGACATTTTTTGAAAATCAACGGTTACCTTTTCTTCTCGCCTTTAAGGTTTTTTTTTTTCTTTTTCTTTTCGCCTTTAAGATTGACATTGGATATATTATGGAAAATGAGGCCTTGATTTAATATCTAATTTTGATGTACATGCCGCAATCTAATCCCTAAAGGTGTGACAACCCTATAATCAAATACCATGTCTTTGATGCATTCTTTAGATTTATAATATTACATTATTTTTATGTTTTCTATTTTGTGAATAATTTCTAATCTTCAACTATTTCTCTCTTTTTGTGTAAGAGTCATTATTTGTTCGTTTGATTCTATTATTCGTCTTTAGATTTTATATTTTATTTAATTTAATATTTTTTAGTAGCTATTTTTCTGTCTTTGACTACTAGAAAGACTATTGTTTACTTTTATTTTAATTTAGATTTTTATATTTTTCATATTTTTCCATCATTTTCTCCTTCAATTTATCATCCATTTGCTTAATTTTACTTTTAAAAATTTACAATTTTATATGATAGTATATTGTCTTTAATTTTAATATTTCCATAGTTTATTTTCTTTCTAATTATTCATGATTTAAAAAGTACATCATTTTTTTTTTAGTTTGTATATATGCACACTTTATGTATAGTTTGAATTATTTTGAAAGCATTGCATACATTGTTCGTACACATATGTTCTCTATTTTTATTTGTATTTTTTTATGGATTTCAAATGTTGTGGAGATAGATTATATGTATTTCAAATACTCCCATAATGTTATAATAATGGACATAATTTGATTTTTCAAGTATATACTGAGATTCATTTTATTCCTCTAACTTTTAATTTCACTTTGAAAAGTAATTAGCGTTTATTGTACCTTTCTTTTATTAGTTTTTTTTTAATCATTATCGTCGTCGTCATCATCATTTTCATTATAATTTGGAGATTAGAACATTTTTATTCAATTTTATATAGGTAGGATTCTAGGAGTAAGTTTAATAATTAATTTCCTTATTTTTATTGTTTGCATTCTCATTTTCTCCTATTATTATCTATTAATTAATTTTTCATAACATCAATCTGAGTAGTTGATGTAGCTGGATCACTTACCCCCAACTAATCGTCTAAAGGATCTGCCATCGTTGGATCTTTTTCCATAACTTTGGTTGCTGAGTCGCTTTCTGCCATAGATGATCAAATTTCTCCGGAGCGGATCATGTCCAACTGATCTACGACCTTTTGTGCTCGCTTTCGTTTGCTACTGACCCCGAGGTATCATACGGTGGATGACGGGGGACGAGATCCTCTATTCCAAAATGATATTTTATCTCTTATCCCATGCTTTAAATACATGCCACGTGTATTAAATATTTCCTTATAAAAATTTTTAGTAATAAATGCAATACACGTGACATGTACTTAAAGATAAAGAATAGGAGATGGAATACTGTTTGGAATAATAGATTCTATCCTGGATGACCGGGTCCCCCATGGGGATAAGCCCCTTGAGGAAGGGATTTCACCTAAAAAAGATGAATTTTTCTTTTTTTAGTTTTGACTTTATAACTATTTTATCAATCCTTCTTATTTTTGGATTTTAATCTCAACTATTTTCTTTAGTTGCTTGATAATTAAGTAAATATTAAACCAAAGGCCCTCACGTTTTTTTTTTTTTTTTTTATGTTTTAAAAATAATTTTAACTTTATAATTACTTTATATATGTACCATGATTTTTTTATTTTTTATTTTTACTATGGTAATCTTATTTGATTTGACTTACGTATAAAAAATTAAGAAAAACTTTTAGGCCTTTTGTGTGAAATTTCTTTTATTCTGTATTTCATAAATCATCGCAATATTTTTAATCTTAGGTAATTTTAACAATTTATTATTCATTTTGTGTCAATATTTTAAAAATAATTAAACATAAGTTTGAAAATAATTAAATAGTGTATTGAAGACAATTTGTGTTAAGTAAATCAAATTTTATCTCCTCACAACAGATACGATGGTTATCAATATCGCGTGAACTTTCAAATTTATTATATCTACAAAATTTTTAGGATAAAATTGAATTATTTGACCATGCCGTGTATAGCATAGGGAATATGCTAGTACAACATATATTTAAAGATATAGAATAAGAGCCACCGACTTTTGGATACAGTGGTACCGCCTCTACCTTTTTATGGTGGAGGTGCAAGGGTCGAGTTCCACCAACAGCGTGTGGGTGTTTATTTACCATATGGTAGTCTTTGTCCACCAAATGGTGGTTTGAATTATTTGAATTGTATTTAGTCATATATTTGATATTTAAAATGTATTATTACAATGATATTGATGTATAATTTAATATAATTGCTTTCATAAAAAAATAAAATAAAATAAAGATATAGCATAAGAGATGAAATATTATTTTGAAATAGGAGATTCAATCTGATATAATAGAGCATATATATTAATTCTAGCATGCTCAGGGGCAAATAAGTCCTTTTGTTTGTTTGTTTTTTTTTTTTTGACTTTTGAAAATAAAGTCCAATTCCATCCCAACACATTGATTTGTGCCCGACTAAATTGTGGCTTTGATTCATTGCCCGCTCGTTAAATATCTACAATGAACCCACTCGTTTAGTCATGCCCGTACACCCACATACACACACATCTATATAATTTTAATAATCTTTAAATCATCAATATATATACACATATATTATTTACTGAATATTGATATGTTACTGTAAGAATATATATATATATATATAATTAGATTATACTTATCGTTTTATTCGACTAAAAATTTAGAACTTGAGTTATCTACAAAATTATTGATTTTTACAACTAAAAGATTAAGAACCGTGGTAGAAGTAATAGCAAATAATCCAAAATTAACAGCCATGTTGGATATAATAACAAATGATCCAAAAAATCGTGATGAAAACATCATTTGTCGTGGCTACACTAAGATAAAAACATCCACCACGGCTATATACACTAGTGAATTTTTTGCCATTTTCATAGAAATCACGGATCATTGTTATAGTGAAGTCATAGCAAATGATGTTCCATCACCATTTTTCCTATTAACATCAGTTTTAACCGTGATAATTATTCAAATTTTTAGTAGTGCAGGGTTCGAGCTTACAATGATTTAGAGTTCATATGCAAAATTGAAGTAGACCAAACTGAGTAAAGTTGAGCTCAAGTTTTCATCGAGCTGAGCTTGTGCAATATCGAAAATCCAGATTTTTCAAGGCTGAACCCAATATGTGCTTGGAATTCCATCTCGAATTTAAGACTTCTCCGGTACCAAGTTCGATTTTATCCTAAGTGGGTCTAATTTCCCTTTACAAATTGAATTGTATTTCATAAAATTGGAACCTTACGTTATTTCTACATGCCTCCTCCATACATTCATATGACCATATTATTTGAGTAACACATAGTCCAATCATTTATGATAATATCAAATATTTTATTTTATAAGACACTAGCAATTTGTGCAAATTTAATAAATGTGTATCTAATAATATTTTAATGCTTTCTTTAACCAAGGCACATATACGTTTATATTGTTATGTATAGAATGTGGATATTTTGACCACATATGTGTTTAATTTTTATCATATTTTAAATTTTTACAATTTACAATAATTTATTGACTGCTTAGATTTTAAATTATTAAAAAATGTGCCTATTAATGAAATGATTTTGATTTTATTAAATTTTAAATTATCAAGTAAAATATGCTAATTAATCAAATTACTAACCTTTTGATATATTCGAAGGCATGCCCACTTACACTCATAATAATATCTTTTTCAGTTTTACTACTATTAAATGTGAATATTATCCAATATAAAAGATAATAGTCTTGATTTTATTAATATGCATAAATTAATATTTAAGTGAATGAGTGAAGTTTTTAAGAAAGGCTACATAGCAATCTTAAGAATAATGAATAAAGTACAATTAAATTTTAGTAACTAGTAAAATAAAAGGAAAAAAAATATGATCATGAAAGAAAAAGGAAAAACTGATTAAACATGAAAAAGAAAATAGTGGTTGGAATATGTGAGTTGGTTGTGGGTGGTCGTATGGTGAGCATGGTGTGAATATAGTGACAGTTAGTCTACAATTAAAATAAATGAAAATACAAAACAAGAAAGGGTATTTTAGGCAAAATATATGTGCTGACGCCAAAAATAGGCTTACACTTTATTAAAACTGGTTACTGGTGCACACTCGATGCATGTGCACTTAATAATTTTTATTTTTAAACACAATACTCATATATAAACTTATATTATTATGTGTAAAATTAAAATATTTTGACCGTATCGTTTAATTTTGATCATATTTTAAAATTTTAAACAATTCACTGATCCCTTTTATTTTTAAATTATTTAAAATATGTTTGCTAATAAAATTATTTAAAATTGATATGGTAAATTATTAAACATAAAAATAACAATATTGATTTTATTAACATACGTAGAAAGATATTTAAATATGTATGAGTGGGTTGTGGAATGTAATGTAATAGACATGTGGTAGTTATGCTACTATCAAAAGAAAATATACAAAAGAAAATATACAAAAGAAAAGAAATGATATTTTAGAAAAAACACTAGAGGCTATACCAAATAGGACCTCACACTTTATTAAAAGCTATAGATGTTTAGATAATATTGTTATCCATTACTTCACATTGCATATATTTAAATAGACAACAATAAATTTGGTTAATTATATCTATACTCCATGCGAAATAGTGGAATTATCGACTCATTCCCTCTTATTTTAAAATTACTAGTAGCTCCCTTCTGAAAATGCTTTGCTAAGAAACCCAAATCGAAGGAGTCAATTGACTATCTTGCCCTTAATTTTGTTTCTAAGAAAATAATTAAATTAATAATTTATTACCATTTTGACCATGATGCCTTAGTAGTATTTCTATTCATGAAAGAATTTATCTGTAATGTTTCTATAATAGGAATGATGTCTCTGTAAACAATTGGGATAAATGTTATATTTTGAAAAATACAGGAGTTTTAGTTGATAATGTTATGCAGTAAGACTTGAAACGGGAAAATGCAGGTAATATGATAATAGTTATTTCAATGTCATGCTTATTATATGTAGAAAGTTCACTTGGATTGCCAATTTCTATCGAATAAAAGAATAACATTACATTCTTAGCAACACTATATTAAGTATATATTAATTTGCAAACAATACCTTAAGATAATATATAAATTTTTGTTATTGTTAAACTTACTGCTTCACCCCTCTTAAGTCAAAATCTTAGTAGGAACAATATAGGAAGTTACTTATATTTTCTTTCGTCATCTGTATGTCAACAATATGAACATATATAGTTTCTTCACCTTAACATGTGTATCACGTACATAGGTGGGAGAAGTCACACTCATAGCAGAAATGGAGAAATGTCTAATAGTTGTTAGAACAACCCATACATAGGATGCCCAAAAAAGTATATAGAAATAACATAGACAAATGTCTAAAAGTTGTTAGAACAACTAAAACACAGGATGCCCAAAAAAGTTTAATTTGGTTTTCACCCCTTTAACTATCAACACATTACATTTACACTCTCCTCTACGTTACAGAATCTTACAAAGTGTATTTTATCGGTCAAGAGCAAAATAAAAAGTCCACTTAATTTTTTTTTGTTTTTTTCTAGTATAGCATTTTCCGTTCAAAACCCTAACGGCAGGGCCAACTTGGTAAACATTGTATTTCTGGAAGGAATGTATTGTTAATTTTTAAATAAAAGGAATGGGCTGATAATTTCACCATTTAAGAGAGAATATGTGTAAATTAGCCAACAAATTTTGTCAAACGAGTACAGAAAAACATTGATTCGTGTCTTTAGGAGCAAATAAGCCCTTTTTTTTTTTTTTTTTTTTTTTACTTTTCAAAATAAAGTCCACTTAAATTTCTGTTCCATCCCAACACATTGATTTGTGTCCGACTAAATTGTGGCTTTGATTTGTGATAGAATTTGAATGGTTCATTGCCCACTCGTTAATATATATGAGAAGTCCACCCAGGAGTGTCCCCTTTCATGCGCTTCATTCTTAGTCGATCAATTCCACGCCACCTATTCTAAATAATTTCTCAATATATCACTAGCAACTTTTCCAAAGTCCAAATTATATATATATATATATATATATGTATGTTTATTAAACAAGTAATATTGATTTAAGTATACTTTTGAAAATGAGCTTATGATTATAAAGGGATAATTAAATGGGTTAATTAAATTTTATACCGTCTGAATATATGAAATTGCTAACAACTGCTCTCGTGGTTTGAAAATTATAAATCAACCCTCATAAGTCTATAATATTACCAAATTATTTATTTTGTTGGCTTTTTTGATAGAAAACTAATGATATTTTTTACTTTTAATATCTAAGATCACAATGGCCAAGTACAGAAGTATAACGGGTGGTTAGTGCAATGAAAAAATTGGAAGATATCAGTAGATTTCGGTAAAAAAAATCTAACAAAATGAATGATTTGGTAATTTCGTAAATTTATGGGGGTTAATTTATAATTTTCAAACGATGAGGGTAGTAGTTGGTAAATTCATAATCTTAGAGGACAGTAAAATGTAATTAACCCTAATTAAATTTGAAATAATTGTAGAAATACTCCTTGCTTCATGCTATTAGTTTAGCTGACGAAATATATCACGAAACCTGTATAATATTATAATTAAACCTCCTAAAAACTTAAACATATTAGACCAGCAGGGGCTAACTGCAATATCTATCTATATATATATTATCCGTTAAATTTTTTTGTCTACTGAACTCATGACACATGCTATTATTCTAACTTGTCAAACTAAAGAAATTGTTGATATAATTAGGCCTAATTATATGCGTGTTGATGTAATTATATCTATAAAATAAATAGAGTGATGATGTGTAAAAAGTAATACTAATCGTCACCATGTACATAGAACTTTTCTCTTCATAATTTTTCACGAAATTAATTAGCTGCAATGTATGATTTTATCACTTTATAATAAAATATTATTTTCACATAAAAGGAAGAGCAACAAAGACAATAAAGATATAGTCATTCTTATAATAAAAAAACATTATTTTTCTTTATTTATATATAAAAATCAATATGATAAATTGTAATTTCATAGTTATAAGGAGCAAACTGATATATTTACAATTGAGGGGTTATAAGCTGAAATTTACCGCAAAATATTCTATTATAAATCATAATCTAGCTCTATAAGTATTGTTTGATGGGACAGAAACTAATAAGCTGTTATTATGGAAGCTGAAAATGAAAGAAGTGCTAATAACGATCATGATGCGAGATCCCATCTGTTGGAAGGGTGGATGCGAGGCGGCAGCGGACGGCGGAGCCGCCGACTTAGTCGCCGGAACTCCGTGAACTCTTTCCGTGCCGATTTCATTTCCAGGCTGCCCGATAAAGTCCGGTCAGCAATTGACCCTGAGTCTCCTTCTCATGTTGATCTTTCTAGATCTAAAGGTTTAAGCAAAGGTATCTACAACCTAGCTCTGTGTGTGTTGTGTGTGTTTTTTCTGTTTTCATCAGAACGTGTTTGTGTGTGGATATTCTTGCTGTCTGATTCTTGTTCTCTGAAGAGAAAGATAGTTATGTTGCTTTGGAATTGGCTTTTAGAAGTGGAATTAGTTTAAGTTTGTTGGTTTTGGTATAATAGAATTTGGATTTGTTTCTTGATTGTTAATGGTAAATAAAGATTTTATCAGAACAAATTCTATGTTATTGAAAGGAATTTTGAGATTTTGGTGTCATTTTTCTTTGATTCTTTGATTATTAGTGTGTTGGAAATTGCCGGATATTATTACTATGATTTGCCGGAACGGCAAAAAAAGGTGGAAAGGCAGGGACGGAAGGGACTGCCTTCTCCTTTCCAATGTTTTGGTATTGAATGGTTTTCTGTGAATTTATGTTCCAAAGTGACAGAGTGACAATTCACTTTGTCGGACTATTGCAGCAAAATGAAACGGAACATGGATTTTTACATGTTTTAATATGTTTTATATTTTTCTTAAAAAAATCAGCACTTTAAACTGAAAAATGTGTGAAATTACCTCGACTGTTCCGAGACATTGCAATGGAATCGGAACGGAGGATGTCAATACTTTAAACTAAAATATGCAAGGAACTACTGCAGTCAGTCTGTGACGTTGCAGTGGAACCGGAACAGTGTTCAACTGTTCCAGCACGCGCGTCCCTTCCCGCAAAACATAATTATTACAAAGGTTTGGAATTTGTAGGAAGTGGATCAAATATTTGTTAAAGCATCTTATGCAAGAAATCTAGAATTTGTCTTGCTGCCTGCTCATGGATTTTGTGTACTTTATATATAGGAGAAAAGCAATATTATGAAAGACAATTTTCTACCTTAAAATCGTTTGAGGAGGTCGATACGGTGGTCTCATCTAATGTCTTAGATGAGGAGGACTTAGAAGAGCAAAAACAACAAGAGAGAGCTATGAGGATTTCCAATTATGCTAATATTTTGCTGCTGGCGTTTAAGGTGAGAGATGTCTGGTTAATATGTTGTCTTGATCATTAATTATAGAAAATGAAGTCCGACTGCTTTTCTTGTATTTGAGACAATTTTATACGTCTGATTCGTTATTTCTTTTTCCCAACTGATTAAATGTATTTTGCTCCTTTTAGATCTATGCCACAATAAAGACCGGATCACTAGCCATTGCTGCGTCAACACTTGACTCATTACTTGATTTCGTGGCTGGCGGCATACTTTGGTTTACTCACCTCTCGATGAAAAATGTTAACATTTATAAATATCCTATCGGGAAGTTGAGGGTGCAGCCTGTTGGCATTGTCATTTTTGCTGCTATAATGGCCACTCTTGGTACGCTCATCTTACTCTGCTTCAAAAATGACTCTTGATACTTGTATGACTTAATTGTTAAGTGAACCTTGCTGTTTTTAAGCTTCCGTCTTTTTAAGCTTACGATCTCTTTTGCTCAAGCTGTCTATTGCAACTACTAAAGTATATGTCTTAGGTTAAGAAGCAATATACTCGTAGAAAAGGTAAAGAAAATTAAGATTTATAGGGTGTTTGGGTGAGCTTATGAGCTGTTTATAACATCTTATAAGTTGTTAAGAATTTGGTCAAAAGTGTAATTTTTTCAAAAAACGAGCTTATTTATAGGTTCTCAAAATAAAATGTTAGGATTTTATAAGCTTTTTTGCAAAAAAGTAAAGGAGTTTTTAACTTATTTTTAAGATAATTGACGTACTTCCTCAATTTTAACCATCTCAAAATTATAGCCTTTAATATTTTATTCATCGAAACACTTCAACGATGTATTTTTAAAATAAGATGTAACATCTTATAAGCTCCAAAAACATGTTATAAGATAAAAGACCTCGCAAGATGTTTCAAATGAGCTTAGGCAAACATCCTCTTACTTGGTTTAGGGCCTGGCATGGGATGTATTCATGTCTGGTAAGCAAAATTTTCGTGCTGCAGTATGGCACATTAAACTATGTTTGGTATAACGATTTTGGTGCAAAAAAGATGAGAAAATGCTAAGGAAAATGAGTTTGATTATACGAAACATAGTTTAAGAGAATTAACAAATTTAAAGTGCAATTTCTTTTCAGGCTTTCAGGTATTGGTCCAGGCCATAGAACAACTTGTCGAAAACAAAGGCACTGAAAAAATGACATCCGATCAGCTTGTGTGGTTGTACTTGATTATGATAACTGCTACTGTCGTAAAACTTGCTCTGTGGTTTTACTGCAGAAGTTCGGGAAACGAAATTGTCCGTGCCTATGCAAAGGTGACTTACTTTCCTTAATATGAAACTTCTTATTCTGCCCATGTAGTCGCCTAACTTCTTTGGCGTTACTGGACAGGACCATTACTTTGATGTGGTAACAAATGTAGTCGGGTTAGTAGCAGCTGTCCTCGGTGATAAGTTCTTCTGGTGGATTGATCCAGTTGGTGCCATTATTCTTGCAATTTATACAATTATGAACTGGTCGGGAACTGTTCTAGAAAATGCAGGTATGATATTCATCTTCTTGTTTTCCTTCATTTTGAAGCTTGACTGCTTGAGTGAGCAAGAATTGAAGCTCTTTTGCTGCTGGTCTCGTTTAGAAGGTTTTTGAATGAGTTTATAAGCTCTGCAAAACATTTTCTACATGCTTGAGAGCTTATAAGATAGGGATAACTGCCTCAACACTCCCT
The DNA here is from genome assembly GCA_014898755.1 of Handroanthus guayacan. Classification (NCBI taxonomy): domain Eukaryota; kingdom Viridiplantae; phylum Streptophyta; class Magnoliopsida; order Lamiales; family Bignoniaceae; genus Handroanthus; species Handroanthus guayacan. The sequence continues at coordinate 438,731 of JACFYI010003734.1, forward strand.
TTAGTTTGTTATAATTGTCAAAATACCAATTGTGGTTTGACATTCGAATAAGTACCATTACACCATGTGTGTTACAATTAGAGCCCCCTGAAAGTGTAACATACATTTTAAGGAGATCCCCGACCATTAGATATAGAGCGGGTCTGCTTGTAATGTTTGTCACACTTTGAAAAGATCTAATTATAAAAACATAGGGCGCGTTTTAGTCATTAAGGCAAACCTCAGGGGGGTGTTGAGGTAATTATCCCTATAAGATATTATCAAGTATTTGGTGAATTCTTTAATAAAAAAAGCTTATAAGCTCCCAAAATAATGTTACGATTTTATATATATATTTTTTAGTCGGGAGTTCAGAGCTTATTTTAATGTCTTAGCATGCTCTTTTAATCATGGTACTTGCAACATTGCTGTTGCTAACATCTTGTTAGCTCTAAGACGTTATTTCCCGCAAGCCCTTTAGTAACTTATTTATAAAACGAGAACTAACATCTTATAAACTCTAAAAATACCGTATGTTTTATAAGAGTCTTATGCGCATAAGTTTTTGCCATTTATCTAACCTAAGCTCGTTCTTCTTATTCTTGATCCAGTTTCGCTAGTAGGACAATCAGCACCTCCAGAAGTACTACAAAAGCTAACATATCTCGTTATAAGGCACCCTCACATCAAACGTATCGATACAGTCCGTGCTTACACTTTTGGCCCGTTATATTTCGTAGAGGTTAGTCTTAAAATAATCTACATCCAAATGACACTTTTAAATCAGTAATAATATATATATTTCAATATTTTGCTAGTTTATATATTTCCTCTGTGACATTAGGTTGATATTGAACTTCCCGAAGATTTGCCCCTAAAAGAAGCTCACAAGATCGGAGAGACTCTGCAAATAAAGATAGAAAAACTTACTGAAGTTGAAAGAGCGTTTGTTCATGTTGATTATGAATGTGAACACAAACCGGAACACTCTGTTCTCAGTCGACTGCCCAACAGTGAGCCTTGAGGTTAACTGTTTAAAAACTCTCTCTGGAAAATATTTTGCTGACATTTGTACATATCAGCTGAATCGTATTTGTTTTATGATGATATACGAAAGTCGAAAGGGTAAATGATCTTGGTTTCGGATGATGGTTGTAATAAGCTTGTTTGTTGTGTTCCTTTTTTTCCCCTTACATTTTGCGACCGCAAATTTTGTTTTCATACTGCAGGATTGTTTGTAATTGCACAATAAACTGGAAGAGTGACTTCTGATTCACATTCCGAGTGTGTACCCGACTTAAGCTTCATACTATTGCTATTACTAATGTTCTATGCATCCTTGATGCATGTGCATTTAATAACTAGAATATGATACGTGCATATAGGCTGTATAATATGAGATAAATTAATAGATGGTGGATTATGACTTGTAGTGGAACTTAAAATGAAACCAAAATGTAAAATTCACACTGAAATAATCGACATATAATAAAATACAAATCAACATCAGAAAATATACTTGGTGTTATTTTGGGATCACAAAAACAATCTTGTAAGGCATAAAAGAGCAAATAATCCTCCTTTTAGACAAGTAGATTCTTACATGTTATAGACCATCGTCAATTGAACAAAGTAAACCACAGTTTGTGTGAGGAACTATGATGAAGGATCATGAGCGTGAAGAACAGTAGCAGAAGGGAAACCTCTAAGTTCTTACATGTTATAGATTATCGTCGACTAAACAAGGGAAACCATCGTTCATGTAAGGAACTATGATGAGAGATCATGAACATAAGAAACACTAGCAAAATAGCCACCCCAAGGGGTGATCCTCCAACCCGATGAAGCGAATCCCTCTCTGGTAAGGAGAGGGCAAAAGGGAAACGTTCACGATCATCGGCTAACCAATGGACTATAAGAAGAAGAAGCACAGGAAAAACCATGAGACTTAGCTTGAGTTGATCTATTAGGTCAACAAACATGTACTCATAGTTTATGAACCAAGTGAAGAACAAGAAGAGGAAGATTATGGTTAGGAAGAAGACAAAGTGGATTGGGAATGAGAAGTATTGGATGTATTCATGGTAAGTTGAGTAGTAGTATCTAGCCATGTTTAGAGTTCGAGAGTGCGTGAGGATAGGGCAAGATGGTGCGTTTTTATAGGGGTTTTGTTAGGATGGAGAAGAGGGAAGTAAGTTCAATGGAATTATTCTTGAATTGTATATAGTTTGCTTTAACGAAAAAGTACGTTAAAGGGAGTTTGAATCAATCTCGTGATAAGTGTACATATATTCGTCGTATGATGTTAAATGTCGTACATTGTTTGTTGAAGTGAACCAGCTAATTTACTGAAATTATGTCAGGGTGATAGCTTAATTGATCTAGCTCACAAATTTCTAAAATAAGGGCTCGAGTTTGAAGTCAGTTGCAAAGAAGGATTGTATACTAATCACTCTTTTAGTGGACTATATGGGGTTTCATTCTGTTATATCTAAATGAGATCTTGTTAATAAACTCATTTTCTAGCCATAGCTCTAAGAAATTGTTAAGTTGATATTTATTCATAAAAAAGAAAACTAATTTCTTGAAACTGATAATGATAAAATTTTGATCTGTTGTACTATTAGAGAATTTTGTGGTACCTTTTGTCACAAGATTAAAAACAATGTTACTCAGTTCTATTATTAGTTTCAAAATCAAGAATTTATTGTCATTGAAAAAGTACCAAAAAAAAAGAAAAGAAAAGAAAAATACATGTAAATGTGGCAAACCAATCAGCACCTGCCACGTAGAACCGACCATGCACAGCATTACTGAGGATTGAGAAGAATATATATCGTAATAAAAGTCACAGAGTATGGAAAGGGCAAAGTGGAATATTATCCAGAAAAGAAAAGGGGCTAAAAAGAATTTAGATCCTTTTCACCTTTGCAAAAACCTTTATTCTTTATATTTTTCTTTGTCACATCTCCTTTATCAATAGAATCTACCAAGTATATTTGGATATGTGACGTGTTAATTTCTTTTAATAAATCTATATTTACATCTACAGCTCAATTGCATTTTTTCACATAAATTTTTTCATTTAGTTTAATCTTTGGCCTTACATGGTCATAAACATGCCTTACATAATAAATATAGTGGTTATATATGTTGAATACTTTAGAATTTGGGAGAAAAACAAACCAAATTAAACAAACCAACTCCATGTAATACCAGCCAACATGAATTTGTGCAACATCTGTAATTATGAAAAATTCTTATGGGCACTCAATGTGAAAATATTAAATGATATGGATCATGTCATATCAGCATAGTATATGTTTTTATTGTTAATGTTAAATAATTCATAGCATAGAATGTTTCCACAACCGAAAGTATTCGTAAAGAACGTTTGAGAAATATTTGATGGAAGATATCCATGGGAAATTGGGAGAAAAATTTGGAGAAGATATACATGGAAGATATCCTTAGGAAATTGGGAGAAAAAAATGGAGAGGAAAAATCTTGTAAAATTAAAAATTAAAAATTAAGCGGGGGAAAAAAAGAAAGAGAGAAACCAAAGCTATGTAGAGAATGTTTTGCATTACTTTTGGGAGTAGCTTTTAGCTTCTAGTTATTGAAAAATAGTATTGAAAGTAATTGGTAAGGTAACTTCTGCTTTGGTAAAAGTAATTTTAGACTAAAATCAGCCAGAATCTGAAAGCATCTCATGAGGTGTTTTTAGATTTTAGCTTCTGTTTTTCAATTAAAAAATTATTATAAATATAATTTATTATTCTCATTTTTATAATTTAAAATTGAAAAATATAATTAAGTATATAGAAAATCACTTTTTTGACAAATACTACTAATAACTTTTTAGCTTTTAATCGCAAATACTCTCAACTTTTACTATGTATTTTTACAACTAATTTTTAAACTTATCTATATGAAAATCACTTCTTTTAAAGTAGAAGCAATGTCAAACACCCTTGTAATATGTAGAGCTTTTAGGTTTTAGATCGCGAAGGCCCACCCCAAGGAAATTGGTTTGGGCCCATCTTGGACACCAGCCTAGTCCAGCTGTTAGAGTGTTGCCAGGACTCTAGAATCCGGAGAAAAGAAGAACCACCACCACCAACACACACACACACAGATGTATATACATGCCACAATCCATACTTTCCTGTCATATCACTATGGCAGAGAGGAACCATAAGAGAATGAAGCCAACAATTCCAAGCCATGATCTTCCTGGTGATATCATTTTCTCAATATTCTTCAAATTACCCGTAAAGAGTCTTATGAGGTTTAAGGGCGTTTCCAAACCAATACAGACCATGATAAGGAGCTCTACTTTTGTAGCTGCACATTATCATAATCAGATCCATAATAACAATAACAACATAATTGATTCCTACGTTGTTTCTCTGAGAAGAGCTGCGATTATAAGGTCATAAAGCAAATCATGAATTTTAATTGTATTTCTGATGCATCGATAATTAAATTGGAGATCTATTCATTGGCAAGGAATTCATGGAGAAGAATTCAGTACAAGCGTCCGGATATGTTTATTTATATCTTGACACAATATTTATTCAAAAGCTCCATCTACTGGCATGGAGCTACAAGATCAAGTGGTATATTAAAATCCGGTAATTTTAGGTTCGACTTGGACGAGGAAATATTTGAGGAGGTGACGGAGTCAGAGTGGGAGAGGCATTTGGGCAAGTTGAAGCGTTATGACATATCCAGGCGCACATGGAATGGTGTACTTGAAAAAAATGAAGATGAGTATCTCTTCATGTTTAGTTATGGTAAGAGCGAGAACAAGATCAGACCATCTGATTTGAGATGTCACTATTTAGTTCCAGTGAAGGAGACCCTTATGTTGTTCGATCAGAAAGACAGGTTGATGTGGGAGTGGAACGATACTTCGACGACGAATTGGGAAGTTGATGATGATTACTCTAGTTAATTATTTTGATTAATTTTGATGATATTCTCATTTTCATTTTTCTTTCAAGTTGATTGATGTTCTTTAATTTGTGTTTCGAATTTGCAATGCATTACTATATAGAATCTTGTTTGTTTCTTTTACTGTAATGATTATATCAATCTGTTGAATTTAAGTTCAGATTTAGATATTAATCTTGAAGTTACAACACTTGATATTTTATATGTTAATTAAGAGGGTGTTGTTATTTTAATGTTGAGCATGCACGCCACCTTCATATGTTCTGTAGTTATAAGATTTAATTAGGAAAATTGCAATTTTAATCCCGTAAGTTGGGTTAATTTTGATTTTCAATATCAATGTTGGGACCGAAAATCAAACTTGGCCTAATTTATGAGATCACTAAAATTGCAACTTTCTCAAGATTTAACGGATCCAGCACGTGCCTTGTGCTTTTCCGTCCAAAAACTAATGGCATGACTAATTTTGCAATGTCTTAAAATGTTGTGAGACTAAAATGCTAATTTTCAATGGATTGGAATTGAAAACCAAAATTTGCCCAACTTACGGACTAAAATTGCAATTTTCTCGATTGAATTTGTAATAGTAACAAATTAAGGGTAGAGATAAGCATGCGCAAGGAGCAGAATAAATTCAGTTTATAACATCACAGTTAAGCTATAATTAATCTAATATATAAACATTTTATCTATCCCTATATTCTATTTGTTTCAGATAGCTTCGTAACTATATACCATTACAAACATTTCTCGGCTGTGTTTTCCCAAGCCGATAATTGAAGACAACCTAGATTTCATATCTGTTTTTCGTACTTGTATTCGATCATGTTCAATGTTATTCCCACTTTAGTCAGGATGTAATAAGCATACCTTGATGTTGATGGTGCATATACATACAAATAGTCTTAGGGCTATCATATATATACACACACACACATCTACAGCTCAATTCAATTTTTTTAAAGTAAAATTTTTCATTTAGTTCAATCTTTGGCCTTACATGCTCATAAGCCTGCCTTATATAATAAATATAGTTATATATATTAAATACTTTAGAACTTGGGATGAAAACCAACCAAATTAAATAAAACAACTCCGTATAATACCATCCATTATAAATTTATACAACATATATAATTATGAAAAATTCTTATGCGCACCCAATGTCAAAATATTAAATGATGTGAATCACGTCATATTAGCATAATATATGTTTTTATTGTTAATGTTACATAATTCATAGCATATGATGATTCCACGACAAAAAATATCCGTAAAGAATTTGGGATAAAAATTTGATGGAAGATATCCGTGGGAGATTGGGAGAAAAATGTGGAGAAGATATACATGGAAGATATCTGTAAAGAATTTGGGAAAAAAAATTTGATGGAAGATATCCATGGAAATTGGGAGAAAAATATGAGGAGGAAAATCGTGTAAAAATAAAAATAAAAATAAAAATAAAGATGAAAAATGGAAAAGAAACAAACCAAAGTTATGTAACATGGATGGAGAGCTTTTAGGTTTTAGAAAAAAGCCCGCGAAGGCCCAAACCAAGGAAATTGGTTTGGGCCCATCTTAGACACCAGCCTAGTCCAGCTGTTAGAGTCCTGCGAGGACTCTAGAATCCGGAGAAAAGAAGAACCTCCACACAGCGCATGTGTACGTATATATATATGCCAGCATCCATACTTTCCTGTCATATCACTATGGCGGAGAGAAACCCTAAGAGAATGAAGCCAGCAATTCCCAGCCGTGAGAGAAACCCTAAGAGAATGAAGCCAGCAATTCCCAGTCGTGATCTTCCTGATGATATCATCTTCTCAATATTTTCCAAATTACCCGTAAAGAGTCTTATGAGATTCAAGGGCGTTTCCAAACCAATAGAGACCTTGATAAGGAGCTCTACTTTTGTAGCCGCACATCATCATAATCAAATCCATAATAACAATAAAAACAAAATTGGTTCCTACACTGTTTACATGCCAAATAGTTACCAAGACCCTTGCTTGTTGATATGTAAAACCCCTGCACGGCCACGCCAATACAATTTGTTCTTCCCATTTAGCTCTTACCATCTCATTGGCGCTTGTGAAGGTTTAATATGCTTTGTCAAGAACTCAGACATATACATATGGAATCCTTTTGTTGGAAGCATAAAATTCGTTCCGCGCACTGGAAGCATAAACGACTACGTTGCTTATCGATTCTATTTCTCTAGGAAGAGCTGCGATTATAAGGTCATTAAGCAAATCATGAATTCTAATGATATTTTCGTTGCACCAATTATTAAATTGGAGATCTATTCATTGGCAAGGAATTCATGGAGAAGAATTCAGTACAAGCGTCCCGATATGTTTATTTTTATCGGGATACAATATTTATTCAAAAACTCCATCTACTGGTGCGAAAATGCAGGATTAAGTGGTAGATTAAAGCCCGTCAATCTTAGGTTCGACTTGGACGAGGAGATATTTGAGGAGGTGACGGAGTCAGAGTGGGTGGGCCGTTTGGGCAAGTTGAAGTGTTATGAAATACATACATGGAATGGTGTATTTGAAAAAAATGAAGATGAGGATTTCTTTGTGGTTAATTATGGCAAGAAGGAGAACAAGATGAGTGATTTCAGATGTCATTATTTCATTCCAGTGAAGGCGACCCTTATTTTGTCGGATCTGAAAGACAAGTTGATGTGGGATGGGAACAATACTCCGACGACGAATTGGGAGGTTGATGATGATTACTCTAGTTAGTTATTTTGATTAATTTTGATGGGTAAAGGCAGTTTCTTTTATTTTTTTATTTTTCTTTCAAGTTGATTGATGTTCTTAAATTTCTGTTTCAAATCTGCAATACATTACTGCATAGAATCTTGTTTGTTTCTTTTACTGTAATGATTGTATTAATCGAGAACATGATCGATTATAAATGTGGCATTGTGATTGTGCCGCATACTCTGTTGAATCTACATCCACAGCTCAATAGCACTTTTTTTTTTTTTTTTTCAAATAAAATTTTTCGTTTAGTTCAATCTTTGGCCTTACATGGTCATAAACGTGCCTTAGGTAATAAATATACTTATATATATTGAATACTTTAGTACTTGGAAGGAAAACCAACCAAATTAAACAAAACAACTCCATATAATACCATCCAAAATAAATTTATATGACATATGTAATTATGAAAAAATTTTAAGTGCACCCAATATGAGAATATTAAATAATGGATCACGTCATATCAACATAATATATGTTATTTTTGTTAATGTTTCCTAATTCATAGTGTATGATTTTTTCACAACTGAAGATATCTGTAAAGAATTTGGGAGAAAAATTTGATGGAAGATATCCATAGGAAATGGGGAGAAAAATTTGGAGAAGATATACATGGAAGATATTCTTAGGAAATTGGGAGAAAAATATGGAGAGGAAAATCGCATAAAAGTCAAAGAAAAATAAATACACATCTTGATCTATAAATCATTACAAAAGATACAAATTTCAAAAAATACATATGCAATTGGGTAATAGAATGCCTCATATTAAGCTTTTACCAACTGACCTTTCTTTGGCAACTCCAATCCGGGAAAAAAAAAAAGAAAAAAGAAGAAGAAGAAGAAGAAGAAGAAGAAACAGAAACAAAGCAAAGCAATATAATTTGAAGAGCTTTTAGGTTTTATGGTAAAAGCCCACGAAGGCCCAACCCAAGGAAATTGGTTCGAGCCCAACTTAGATACCAGCCTAGTCCAGCTGTTAAGAGTCCTGTTAGGACTCTAGAATCCGGAGAAAAGGACCCCCACACACACACGCACGGATGCCAGCATCCATACTTTCCTGTCATACCACCGTGGCTGAGAGAAACCCTAAGAGAATGAAGCTAACAATTCCAAGCGGTGATCTTCCTCATGATATCATCATCTCAATATTTTGCAAATTACCCGTAAAAAGTCTTCTCAAGGGCATTTCCAAACCTATGAAGACCTTGATAAGGGGCTTTGCTTTTGTAGCTGCACATTATTGTAATCAGATCCACAATAACAATAGCAACATAATTGATTCCTATGTTGTGTACATGCCGAATCGTGACTATGAGAGCAAAGAACTTTGCTTATTGAAAAGTAAAATTCGTGAACTGTCACGCGAATACAATTTGTTCTTCCTGTTTAGGTTTTACTATCTCATTGGCGCTTGGGAAGGTTTAATATGCTTCATCAAGAACTTAGCCATACACATATGGAATCCTTTTATTGGAAGAATGAAATTCGTTCTGTACATTGGAAAAATAAACGACTACGTTGGTTATCAATTCTATTTCTCTAAGAGGAGTTGCGATTATAAGGTCATAAAGCAAATCATGAATTTTAATGATATTTCAAATGCGTCGATAATTAATTTGGAGATCTATTCATTGGCAAGGAATTCGTGGAGAAGAATTTAGTACAGGCGTCCCGGTTTCTTTATTTATGTCAGGACACAATATTTATTCAAAAGCTCCATTTATTGGTGGGGAAAGCCGAGTTCAAGTAGTATATTAGAACCTACCTTTTGAAGTTTCGACTTCGATGAGGAAATATTTGACGAGGTGATGGAGTCGGAGTGGAAGAGGTGAGGAAATATTAGAACCTAACTCAAGATTTCTTTTAAATATAACATCTTAATTGAAACTTTTATAAAAAATAGACTTAATTGAAATTCAAATCAATTAATTTTCTTTCTTATGACACCTACTTGCACTTACGGTAAATCACCTTCTCAAAGTACTATAACTTGATTGGTTACAAAGTGATCCTACTCATATTTACACTCTGCCACTTCAGAATTCTAAGAGGTTGCTAAGATTCATCCTACGAGAGACAAAACTTACGTAGAGTTTTATCTCAAATATCTTCCAAATATTTCGGCAATATTTGTATAGAGATTAGTTCGAACTTTTAAATAACGTAATATTTTGTCCAAATATGTTCCATAGTTATGAAAACTTTTTAAAACATTTTATAGATATTTTGGAGATAATTGTTAGTACTTCTATTAATATTTAGCCTAATTGTTATTCATAAATCTGCACTATATAGTTAATATATATTTGAAGGAAGTGTATGATCATATTAGTTTTGTAATCTTTGAACATGATTTAATTTTTAAATATTGTTACTTACCAGTGTAATATATGTTTTTCATAAAAAGATAAATTGAATTATTTGGCAAAAATTATGGAGTCATTTAGATTACAGCATGTAAAAAATATGAATGTATTATGAATAATGATGAATGTATGGATTAAAAAATATGGCAAATATAATACAATAATAACATTTGTTATGTTTCTTTTTTTAGTCTTTTATTAATAAATTTCTCTTGTATGAAGCATATTTTCATTTAAAATATATAGCTTTGCAAATAAAATACATTGATCTGTATTTTTGTAGTCTTACATGAAGAGCAACATAAGAATCAAGATATTAAATCACGATCAACTAACTCATTAATATAATTACTTAAAAAAAAAAACTCATTAATATAATTTTTTTTAAACAAAACAAATAAATTAGTGCTTTTTTGTTTTTCAAATTTTTATGAGTGATTCTTTGTTTAATTTTGGCGTATCCAAGTTTGTGGGTACTTTAAGGATTAAAAAGTTTGTAATTTTTAAAGTTGAAGAAATTAAATAGTGGTTGGGTAATCGGTGTGCTTTGAAAATTACAAAAGATATGTAAAAATAAAATTAAAAATTAAAAAATATATATGTTATGGATACGTATGGATATGTACGTCAAACATATGCTTAAAACATAAATATACGTATTTTCCCGTATCATTGAGTTGAAGATGGGAACAGACCTTTTCTTAAAAATATGTACGAAAAATTATTGTACTCGTTTTTACTAATTATGAGGTTAAGTATATTTCATTTAGAAAATATTTCCTATTTTATTCATCAAAGATATCTTCTATTTTTAATAAAATTTTATCCGTTACAAATTTTTTGTTAGTCAATGTGTGTTTTTTTGCAGTGGCGACACCACTCACAAGGAAGTGGGGTCCCAGGACCCCACTGGATTTTTATATTTTATATATATATATATATATTATATATATATATAATATTTAAATATTAGATTAAAGTGTATATGTACATGAGTACGGAACTCTACTATCAAATTGGCAACAAATTAATAAATTAAAGTTTAGGACTCTAAAATATAAAATGTTTAGAATGTGCACGGTTAATTAACACTAAAATTTGAATTTTGAAGAGGCCATCAATTTGGCCATATTTGTCTTTTTTGATTAATATCAAATCAAATTACTCGTTGAAACTTCATATTTTTTATATTTCTCCTTCAAGTTTTGTTTCTCTCTTCACCATGACTAGTACTCATTAGTTATTTTCAACCAATTTGTCAAACTCAAGGCCACTTTGATTATTAAAAAATTTTATGTTTTAATTAATTTAGTAGTGTTTTAGTGAAATTTTCTATTAAGCTTTTACATAGTATTTTTTTATTATTAAATATGTGAATTTTCTCAATTATATTAGCACAATATATGTTTTGATATGCTAATTCACCATTTCTTTTTAGTTCAAATAACCTTCTCGTAGTTTATATAATTTAAATTAGAAAATTTTCTATAGAGTTTTAGTAACTATATCACTTAGAAATAAAAATATTCGGACTTATTATAGGAGTTAAAGGGACTCCACTAAATCAAAATTTTGGAGTCGCCACTGTTTTTTTGTAGTGGTTTATCCTCCCAAAAAAAAAAAAAAAAAAAAAAAAAAAAAAAAAAAAAAACAAACAAACAAACAAACAAACAAACATGAAAGTTTATTAACATTAATTATTTATTTAAATTATGATAAGTAAAATTATTGATTTGTACTAATGTAGAATATAATAAGTTACTAATAATGAGTTAATTTTTAGATATATCTACATTTTATAGATTTACTAAAAATATTTTTTGGAATTTTGGCACGGGATAGTAATAAATATAAAAGTTATCTTTATTTAAGATCACTTATCCTTATATTACAATATATATATAATTTAAAAAATTTATTTCATAAAAATAGTTTACTCTATTTTTTTCTCAATTTCAAAATTTCAGTTTTTTTAAAAATACTCGTATAATTCAAATTTTAGACTCAACAATCCAAAATGCTCTATAGTTTATCTACAAGTATCTTCAAAATTTAATTATCTTGAAATAAAATCTTTGTTTTATGTTGTTAAATAATAAATGTTTATTCTTAAAATACTTAAAAGTATTATTTATTTTATGATCACATGAAGTAATTAGATAAATATGATCATAAAATATATCTATAATTAGTTTATTTACGATGCATTGCACCGGGTATCTATTAGTATAAATTTATATAACATCTGTAATGACGAAAATTCTTGTATGCACCCCATGTGAAAAAAACTCTATTAGTATAAATTTATGTCACATGATTCCCACTGTTCTTCCCACCAGATAAATATAATATATATATACACACTTTTATATGTATATATCATCACCAAACTTGGGATTGGACTTTCAATTATTTTAATTACATTATGGTTAGAAATTCACTAGCGACAACTACTGGTTTTACTATTATTTTGAAATTTTTCACTCAACCCTACTCGCTTAGGCCTGTGAATGAATAAGGTATTATCCTATTCATATCAAGAGAAATAGTTTTATATCTATACCTGGATCCATTTATTTTTCTTCATACCCTGACTCTACCTATCCCCATTGAAAATATTCTAATGGGTATAGGTACGGTCTATACCCATTAATTACCACCTATACCCATTAATTACCAATGGGTATAGTTAGAGCTTATGCCCATAAAATATCCATACTAAAAAATGACTCACATATCACTGTGCTCATATTTAATTAATTAATTCAAGAATTATTTTGTTCCAATGTGTGTGCCTAAATTTTAATTATATGTGTAACTAAAAATATTTATTAATTGACTTATTTATATCTAACTTGTTATTAAAATTATTATATTGATTTATGTAGTTGATGTTTACATTGTTTACTGTTTGCTGATTTATATAATTAAAAGTGTTTATTGTTTAATTTCTTGCATGACTTTGACAATATGGAAGGTGGCATTAATTTTAGACTTTTAAATTAAAGATATTTCTTAGCGTTTTAGGCCATTGATGACAATTATTTATTTATTTATTTTCTTTAACCCAAACTTTCATCTTCTATAGTTATTTTTCTTACATAACGTGAGCTACCTCGAAACACCTAGAAGCACATAACATATAATAATTGAATTTAAGCCTTGAACTATCGGGAATCAAAGAAATAGTTGATCTTTTCTTATCAAAATAAAAATAAATTTAAGTGTTAACTTATAATCCAACGATCAAGTCCACTGTAAAATTTGATTCCATATCGAACCAAAAAAATTTATGATGTCAGTTTGAACTTATAACTATCAATTAATCGAATTAAAGCTTAAACTAGCATAAACTTGGATTGCAGAACTCAATAAATAACCCCAACTTCGTTTCTATCATAACTTTGTCCTATTTTTCAAAATTCATGAACAAACCAAATTAGCTGTGACAGGCACACCAAATTAGTTTTAATTAAAATTTCAAAAATTTATGCAAAACCATTCATAATATATCTCTAATTATGAAATAAACTTGTGATCAAGATAGCCCACGGCTTGTAGAAGCAATAATTAAACAATACAAAGGAAGGGACCCACAAAGAGTCAATCAAAGAAATGGGCCCAAATATTCCAGCATTTGCCAGCCAAAAAGTTCATATATTCAATCAAAAGTTACATCAGCAAGAAAATTTTGCATAATAACGCAGCCTGCATAATTATCAGACAACCATCAGCATTATTCATGAAAAAGTTTAATAATCAGACAACCATCAGCAGTATTCATGAAAAACTGTCTAACAAGACTAGAAAATCAATCAATAGTGCATCACATAAATATTATACTCAACCGTGGCATCTCCCGTCTTAGGATCGAAGGTATGTGTTCGGGCTTGAGCATAGCCATGGGCGAATCTAAAAAGCCCGCTTCCTCCTATCACCGGCATTTCTCTTACCTCATTCAGCACAGCATTCCTCCCTAAAATCGTGATTGTGCTACCGTTATACTTGCCATATGCGAAAACAAAGTTCATGGTCATTAATAGACCAATCTCTTCTTGCGAGGCAAGTGCATAGAACCCTTGTGCCTTTCCAACAACCTTGGAGCTCAATTCGGGTCCTAATGTGAGTGGATTGTCGATCATGTTGATCTGTCCAAATCCAGTTTGAGTAGGTGGTTTGACGACTTCGATTGAGGTGGGTTTACTGCCACTGAGAATATCGTGCCAGTACATACGAAAATGACTAATTTTTTGTTTGATCGGCTTATGGTTGAGTTTGACTAAAAGTTCGTCTACTTCACCAGTGGCTTGGTAAAGGGTGAAGAAGAGGATGGAGATGGTGAGAATGCAAAAGAGCGAACTTGGAAGGATAGCAGCCATGGTTGTTAGTGGCAAATTTCTTGCGTTGCTTGATGTATATATATACTATAGAAAGGTATATGGCTTGATATTGTTTTGGAGTAGTTGTATTCCTAACTCACAAGGAAATGGAATGAGTCAGTATTGGGATGGTTGGTTTGCACTTTTATATATAATCTTCTAAAAGTGAGGTAGGTAGGGAAACAATGAGTTGTCCTTTTGCCCCATTTTCCAAACGTTGTAGTCTTTATTTGCATTTGAAAAGTATGGACATGGGAAAATGCTTGAACCTTCTTTTGGGAAAGAAAAAAATAGGATGGCAATTTCGTGTTGCAATCATAGAATTATGGAAATATGTCAATTTTGAATTTAGTAATAGTTTGTTGAACAATAAAAAGATATAAAGTAGAAAGAAAAAATGATACTAATATCTTGAATTTTGAACTATGGAAATATGTCACTAAGAGAATTGTTAAGAGAGATTACAATAAAAAATTGAATGCTCAACATTGCAAAATTTAACAACCTCTATGAAATTAGTGGTTTCAAAAATATGGTCTATGGAATCCTATAAAACTGCTTTTTATTCAAGAGTCATTCCATTTTAAATGTCTCGTATTGGGTGCATCTATTCTTGTCTCATCAAAAGCTTGTATCTTGTTTACAAAAGTGATTGATTCTTAGTATCACTTCACAATCGTTAAATTATAGGTCTTCTATTGCACAATTAATTATTGGTTCACAAATTCACTACAAACACTAAAACTTATGAACTTTGATGAAAAATAATACAATGGGCCATACAAAGTGATGTAATAAGTGAAAGATATGTCCACTTTGATTTTGTCGGCATTTTTACTTTGAACGAAAATTTAAAGAATAAAGTGGCTTATATATTAAGCTAATCATGATATCATCTCACCTTGACTCTTACTATCTAAAACATTATTAGACCTATTTGATGAATGTTTCTTTAGACCATCATGATGAGAAGAGCATCAATGGCAATACATTATTCATTTTGTACACAATAACAACATAAAAGTTCACTTATAGTTTACACAAAAACAACACAAAAGTTTTCTTCTAAATGATGTACCAATACTTGCCTATGAATAATAATAGATGATGCCCACATGCCTCAAAAGATACATAGTGGATGTAAATTAATGCACAAGCGTAGTGAAAAAGAATCCATTGTTTGGAAAAGTGAAAACAAACTTTCTTACTACTCCAAACATTTTACTTTTGAAAAAAGGTGGGAATTCTTGCCTATAGAGTGAAAATTTTTATATATACTAAATATGAATATAAAGAAATTATTTATGAAATGTTGGTATAAGTTATTTATATTATTTGTAATCTTGTAGTTCGTGCATATAATTTTTTTTTTTTCAGAATTAGTTACTTTTTAAAGCTATACATCAATTGTAAGGAAAGTATAATTAGATTGTTATGTGATTGCACTAAATTTGGTTGTTTTGAGATTGGACTAAAACTTCATGAAAAAATGCTTAGAATGTGTGCAACATTTTACATTTTACCAAATGTTTTCCAAACCGTTGTATTGTTTTTTAAGTTTGGATCATCGATTGCCATGGATATTTAGTGATATAAATAAATAAAAAAGTATTAAAAAATTTGTTAGAAAAACACTTGCCTGTGCATTATGTATTGGCAATTGGCACGGATCATGGAATGCTATATATGATGATACATAAATTGACATAAAAGTGCAAAATGCTGTTCACTTGATGAACACATACCTATGTAGGAATAGAAGAGTCTTTCCTTCCATTTTTTTTCCTTTTCTTTGTTTGTTTGTTTTCTTTTTTTTTTTTCGAAAAAGCGATTAATACATTCAATCAATAAATCATGAATACGTTAAAAAAAATCAAAGTGAAAAAACAAGGTCTTATTAGCTTTTTCTTTCATTGTAAACAACTCTAAATGAATGGGGCCACCACATGACCACATCACAATTCACAACTGCGGAATGATTGAAAAAGTGGAATTGTAACTAAAGTTATAAATATAAGTTAGGTGAGTCAATGACACGTAATTTAATCTTTTTTTCTTACAAGTTAGCCATTGACTGTTAACCCTTTCCACCTTTTTTCATAGTTTGAAATTCTGGACGCGATTTTTGTGTCTACCTAAATTATTATTTAACATTTATAATAGAGGAGTGCTTTTTAATTAGAAATAGTAGAGGTGGTTGTAGTTAAACAATGATGTTGAAATTATGAAAAATTAGTATTCAAACTGACATGTTAGATATAAAATTACTTGTCTCCACTTAATAGTATAGATATATAATGGTGTATTGTATTTGAAACATATCAAAACTTTGTGTAAGTTAGGCTTGTCAGTGGAGCGGATTTTTATCCATATTCGATCTGAATCTGTTTAAAATATTAAAATATTTAATCGACTAAAATATCCGATAGACAAGACCTAGTTATAAATATCTGTAATCTAAATAAATGGATTGAATAAGAAATTAAGCAATTCAAACCGTTAAATATCCAAATCCAATAATATTAATAATTAAAATAAGTATATATATACATACATAAAATAAAATTAACTAGAAAAATAAATTCAAAACTTGCATAATTTGACTATATTATTATTTTATCTAATAAACATAAATGATTATATATATACTTTAATTTTAGTACTAAATAATAGGGACTATATCCTTAATGTTATTTCCTTATAATATATGATTATAATTATTATCTGTATAAATAATGACATAAAAAATTATTATATTTTTTTTATGTGAAAATGAAAAAAAAAATTAAAAATCTTTTTTTGGTTTGTATTTTCAAATTCAGATTGCAATTCATACTCTCGGATCTTTATCGGATTCGGACCTAGCAACATAAATAAAGATTCCATAGGTTTCAGATCTAAATTCGAATACAAATTTTATTAATTGGTTTCGGATTCAAATCACGCAGATCCCTCTGAATCCAACCCCTTCACGGCCCTAGCGTACATTATTGAAGCCCATACTTTGACTTAATTGGTGTGTATTAAAATGGGCCCAAAATCTTAACAACAATTCTGATAACCAAAGCCCAACTGACTCAATGACTTAGGCCCAATGAGTGTCTCTACCTAAGCGGCTAAGATTTTATAGTACAAATTTCCACTCTTCAAGTGGCCCAAACCATTCATACAAAATAAATTTAAACCGAGAGAGAGAGAGAGAGAGAGAGAGAGAGCGCTATGTAATCGAGCATTTCAAGACCATTGACTTTTTTTTTTTCTTTTTTTTCTTTTTTTTCTTTTTTTTTTAAGAACAAATTAGAACAACAACTTCCCTTGTGTTTGACTATGTGAGTCAATATCTAATTTCAATTATAGTTACTATTTAATCGATATCAACAATGTTGTTGTTGTTGGTGGTGGTGGTGTTTTTTTTTTTTTCTTTTTTTCTTTTTTTAAAGATTTGTTGTTATTATTATTATTATTGAACGCTGGAGTCATATATTTTTATTTCATTGTACGTGCTATGTTATCTCTTTTAAAAAAATTGTATGTATATATATATTTATTAGAGTGTTTTCTAAAAACAAATTCACATAGAAAATCTCTTATATCACTTAATTTACTGAATTTTTCCTTTTCCACTTTTCAAAATATTGATAAATTGATGTGAACTTTTATAGAGCATAAATATGCATTCGTTTCTTTTTCTTTTAATCTATATTGTATTGTTTTTTACCATAAGTTGTCGCAAGATTTAGATGTAAACATACATTAATTTAACATAAACTAAGGTGATCAATACATAAATGCTAGCTAGTAAATAATATTGAGTAGTGATGAGCGATGGGCACTACATTTTCTTTTTCTTTTCTTTTGTCTGTTTATCTTTATCTAATGCAAATTTGTTAAATATTATTGTTATTGAGTCAACCATTTATATTTAGTCATTCTAAATTGGAATGAATTCATTATAATGACCAATCAACGTACGTAACTAATATTAATTAATTTAATAAATAAAAGATTCCAACCTTTTCAAAACTTTAGTACAGATGAAAACTAAGTTTCTTGATCATTAAGAAATCATTCAAGATTATTATCATAATTCATAAATAAGGTAAATAAACTCAAAGATTCTTTAGTTTCCACTTTGCAAAGTTATGTAATGTATGTATATACAATAATATGGATTAATAAAAAAATAAAATAATAATAATAATAATATGGATTAATAATTTCATTAATGTAATTTTTTTTTGCTCAATTTTTTTTTTATAGAAATAAATAAAATTAACGAAACAAAAACATCTACGTCCATGAGGTCAATTAGTATTCTCATACAAATTTAGTCCATCAATAAAGGTTGATATGGGGCAGCCATATGAAATGTTAAAACCTTAAAGGGGCCTACTGCAAAAGCAGCGCTTAATACATGATCATATAACACCATTGTCGGGTCTAGCCTATTTTACTTGTCAGTCGATAATGTTCATGTATGTCATCAAGATCTCACAAAGAATATATTTTATTGTGTGTAAGGAATAAATACAAAAAATCATTACTCCTAAAGTTACAAATTTTCCCAACTTGGCATGTACTTAACCTAGCTAGGGATT
>JACFYI010003734.1:472613-483954 GCA_014898755.1 Handroanthus guayacan
TTTTTTGAATCATCTAAAAAATTATGCGAGTATTAGTTCTTTTAATTATTAGTATCTGCTTTATGTCATAGTAATGAAACAAATAATATGAATATATATAAAATTACTTTTTATATAATTTAAATATAACTACAAACACAAAATATATTATAGTAATATAAATATAAACATATCTTATAATAATATAAATATAAATAACATTTTATAGGAATAATTACCTCAACATCTTGAGATTTAACATAATTATCAAAATATCCCCTAAGTTTGAATAATTATCATTATACTCCTATTGTTAGTGCCAAAAAACTTTATTATGCGCTTATATGTAACAACTATCAATTTTTAATTATATATTCAAGTAACTAGAGACAATGGTTAGTATTTTATAATAGTGTGATATCAAATTAAAATTAATTATTTTTAAAGTTACGATATCAAACTTATAAAACATCAAAGAAAATTTAATGGTTATGTACAAGACACTTGTATTTTCATCTTATATCAAACTACATTGACTAGTCCAAATTTCTTCAGTCCTCGAGCTCATCTTACAAAGCTCGCTAGTGGACTCGACTAGTTTACAAATCCAATTGACTAATCCAAATTTCCGGAGTCTTCTCACTAATTTCTCCGTACATAAACTCCATCGACACGCTCTCTCTCTCTCTCTCTCTCTCAAGCTCTCATCAATGGCTTCCCCTCTAAGTCTACAATACACTATAGCCCTAATCCCTCTCTTCTTCCTCTCGTCAGCCCACTTCTCTTTCTCAGCCCCCCACGTGCACGACCTTCTCCCACTCTTCCATCTCCCAAAGGGACTTCTCCCAAGAGACATAAAATCCTATTGCCTCTCCGAAACGGACAATTCCTTCACAATCGAACTCAGTTCTAACCCTTGTTACATCAAATTCAACGATCAGCTTGTTTACTACGATAAAATCATTAAAGGGAAATTAGGGTATGGGAAAGTGAGTGGGGTTTCAGGAATTCAGGCCAAGAAACTGTTCATTTGGGTGTCCGTAAGTGGAATTGATGTGGATGAAGAGAATGATATGATTAAATTTCATGTGGGCGCTTTCTCCGAAGAGCTGCCTGCCAAAGATTTTGAGGAGATTCGTAGTTGCAAGGCTAAAGGAGTGCGAAAGTCCTTTTCCTTTTTGGAAGCGTTGATTTGAGGTAATTTTGGTGTTTTTATTGCATAATTGCTGGTTTTTGCGAAGGATTTCTTCAGCATTTATGAAGTGTATTTCTATGCACAAAGAATTTTCTGTCTATGGTTGGATTGAATTTGTTATCTGTTTAATCTGTGATTGCTTGGCAGTTTTGGATTTCATTGTAGATCACAGAAATGAGCTTTGCGTGTATGGGTGTGCTCGCAACGACTTTCACTTTTGACTAGGGATTAATTTTAGGAATAATTACCACTACATCCCCGAGGATCACTGTAATTACTAAAATACCCTTTTAATAATTATCATTACACCTCTTATTGTGTAGTTTAGCTAATACATAATTATAATTTCACTCCTGAACATATGCATATATTATAGTTACGCCCTTTTGAGCTAACGCATAATTACAACTATGCCTTCTCATTTAGGGGTCTACTAGTAATGTTTTAGAATTTTCAGAAAACTTAATGGTAATGATCCAAGCATCTGGATGATTTTGATGATTATATCAAACCTTAGGGTGGTGTTGAGGTAATTATCCCTTAATTTTATGGAGATTTACCTAAATACCCCATGAGCTTTTTACCAAATGGATGCCTTTGAAAATTATCATTATACTGCTTACACTCTTACCGTTAGTTTAGTTGATGGAAAACTTATGGCAAAACTTAACAGAGTTTATATAAAATCAATTAAATCCCCTGGAAATGAGAATGTTACATGTTGACGAAAAAATTTCTAGAATCTACTTATAATATTATACATATTTCGTTAAGTTTTTCATCATGTTTCGTTAAATTTTCTAAGAGTTTAGGGAGTCTAGCTGTAATATTACACTAATTCCTGAGATCAACTCATAGCGTTTGAGTCAATATGTTAGATTTTTACGTGAAACAGTTGTTGAGATGTTGAGGAAGAGTTGGTGATTTGTATATATGCCTTGATTTTCTTTGCAGATTGAAGCCAAATAGTCATGTAATATGAATCCTCCGAGGTTACTTGTGCCATGATAGTATATCGTTCAGGTTGAACTATTACCACTGCGACATGTACTACACTGTTGTATCAGTTTTATCAAGAGTTAGATTGATGTCTTGATGCAATGATTTTCAATGTTTATTATAATATCGAGTTTCGTGTAATCGTGTCCATTTTTTCCTTATTTTTTTTTGGGTATTTATGAAGCAATTATGGAATTAACTGCGTTTGTTCTCTCCTTAGAATGTGATCTCACTTGAGTGTTTGCTTGTGGAGATGCTTTATTTTGGTGCTTTTGAGATGCACTCAAGTCCTCTAAACCCCGCCCCCCGGCAAAAAAAAAAAAAAAGGAGGACAAAAGAGGAAGAAAGAAAGAAAGAAAGCAATCAAGTCCCTGATCATATTTTCTTCTGGTTCTCAAATTTCTAAAAACAAAATGCATAGGATATTTTACTATTTTATTCAAATAAACCGTCGGGGTTAAATAAGAGTTTTCCGAAAAGGATCAACCACCTCACGTGGTTAGGAATGTGGCTTACGTTGACCTGAGTTATAAATTGACATAAAGCACCCCTCCTTCTATCTTTCCTATAGTTGTAATTTCCTAAAAAAGAGAATTATAATGTGACAAATATTAGAGGGGGTTCTATAATTTTTTAAAAAAAAAAACTGTGTAGTTTTTCGAAAAGAAATTATTCTGAGAAAAAGACAGTTATTTACTTGCCATTATGTTGGGGTAGGTGAATCAAATTTTATAAAATTGAAAGAATTTATTTGTATTTGAATTTTGAACCAATCTTCAAAGAAATTTATTTAATTATTTTTCTTGTTATAATTATAATTTTAAGCGATTCGTTTTTTGTTATGACATGATTTCTCATGACTGGCGGCCCAAATTTAGTGTTGGTGGCCCTTAATTAGTCGGCGGCCCACTAAGGAACCATCTCCCATATGACCCGCTTGCTAGGCCTATGGTCAAGTACCTTACTAATATAAATAAATAAATAACCCTTTATCACTTTTGGGTGTTTAATGTTAACTTTTGTTTCTCGTGTCATATTTCTATCAATTTTCTCACTTTCTTACATTATTATTAAGTAGGGCTTTGGAGGAATGTTGCTAAGCCTATCCAGCAATCCTAATCTATTTTTGTGATGGCAGCTCGAACAAAATTATTTGGACATCAATCCATGTTCTCGACCCGACCCAACTTTGAAATAGAAAAATATTTCTCAACCTCACCATCACCCTTAATTCTCTTGTTCGAGTATGCTATAATTAGTTCAGTGTCAGACTCTTACATTCGAAAAAGTGTATAAACAGTGATCTCTTTATATAATCTGAAACAATTCTCATTTCTTAAGTTAAGTTTTGAAGTAAATTAGGTTCAAAGTTCATTTTCAATATTCAGCCCTGAAAACATATTCAAGAAAAAGAAATGGCAACAAAAATAAGCAATTCAGTTAGGAGAAATGCCTTTTACTCATCAACATATCCATTTCCCTTGCACTCTTTCTCATCTTCTTTCCCCTTTCCCTTTCACTTTCGACAGACCTTTCTTAAGATTTAAGCTCAAGAATATGAACCTAAGATCTCACCCACACCCACCCACACCCACCTCCCCCCCCGCGCGCCCAGCATATCATCTGGGTCTCAAACTCATTATATATTTCAAACCCAAATAGTGAAAAAACAAGGAAAAATTATGGAGAAATCCCATAATCAAGAAGAAGATCGTTCAGAAGGTGGGTGCAGAAAAGCCGATCATACAGACAAAAAGGCAGAACATAGAAAAAGAACAGCATGCAAGGAGTTTGTTGTTGAGGATGTGAACAAAAAAGCCGATGATTTTATAAAGAATTTCAGGAAGCAAC
Organism: Handroanthus guayacan; assembly: GCA_014898755.1. Classification (NCBI taxonomy): domain Eukaryota; kingdom Viridiplantae; phylum Streptophyta; class Magnoliopsida; order Lamiales; family Bignoniaceae; genus Handroanthus; species Handroanthus guayacan. The sequence continues at coordinate 476,638 of JACFYI010003734.1, forward strand.
TGAAGTTTGAGCGTGAATTGTCCCTCAAACGTTACAGGGAAGCCATGGCTCGAGGAAGACGAATCTAAAGAGCAAGTGCATGCATGGCTCGAAAGTAGAAAAGAATTCTTGAATTTCAGCTATTGTATATTGTTGTTATTGATGTGAATCAAGAATAAAAATAGTGAGATAATCTTGTAAGAAGTTGGCATAATAATCAGGGGTGTAAAAGGGTCAAGCTTTGAAAAGACTTTGGAGCTCAAACTCGAATCAGCAATATCAAGCTCGAGCTCCCTAAACATCTATATATATACCCACATATGTATATTTAATTTAAATTTTTTTTAATTATTTTAAATAATATTATTATTTTTAAATCTTTCACCCTTATTATTTTTATTATTATACATTACCAATTAATTATCCAGTTTAAATTACTTCTTATTATGAAACATGCATGATAGTAATTATTGTTAAGATAATATTATTTTTTATTTTTATTTTATTTTAATAAACAAATGTTAATTTAATACAAATCTACATATCATGACCACTACATTTCAATTCATTTTTAAATAAAGTAACATAATATTATTATTTTTACTATTACAAAGACCTCAAACATAATATAGCTAAATTCAACTCAATAAAGCCCTCGAGCTCGAACTCGAACTCGAAAATGAACTCAAGTTGAGTCTTACTTGAGTTGGCTAAACTCATCATACACCCCTATTAACAAGTGTTACTCGAGCATCCATAACTCTATAACAACAATTGAAACCCGTTCTCTCACCCTTCGAGGCCGCCACTCCTGCATTGACTATCCAACCCAAAACCCAATCCATTTTTTATATGACTAACTAAAAACATACCAAGAACACCAAGAAGTTCAAGTTCTAGCAGAAAAATAGGATTTATAGCACCGGGGAAATTTTATCCACAACAGGACAAGTATTTGATCTAATGTTGTCTAATGTCCTAACACCTTACTCAAGAAATGGTATTCACAAAATGATGCCCAATCTTATAAGCTCCTACTAACCATTGGACAAGAAACAGACAACTAAGTAACAACAAAATGTACAGAAGAAACTCAAAAACTATCTTATATCACTTTCTTGAATGTAAAATATATGAATCTCACCTCAGATGTCCGCTCGAAGGTCAAAATGATGCTGCATTTTTTCGTTTTCAGTTCTTAGAAACGTCCTGTTTCATAATGTTACTTCATCATCCCCGAACAAATCATAGGCATCATGTGGTAACAATATAAACAGGACGATCTCATGCTTGAAGCACCTGACAGTGAAGAATGTGGCTTTTCAATCCACTTCTTCCAGCAATACTCGACCATAAACTCGTAAAGAGATTCTTGAAATGACCTCTGTTCGCGATATTCTCCCAAAGATGAGGATTACTCTCAACTCGTTTATCAGGATTCAAAACGTCAACCATACTGATACTCATATTGTTACGTATTATACAAAGCTTTCCATTTAGAGGAACAAGAGCAGCGGCCTCAACAGCACGAGAACTTCCGAGGTGAACCTTGCTATCGATGAATCTCTTCCAAGAATTTGTGCTTTTGTCGTATACTTTTAACTTACAGCCGTCTCGACAATCTAAAGCGTAAAGCTTCCCATTCATGGAGATACTAGGGTTGCGCCAACCAGAAACCAGCCCATCGTTGATCGGGCTCCAAGAATTTGTCTCCGGGTTATAAGCTTCACTCAGAACCTCTCGGTGGGCTCCGAGTCCTTTCAAGAACCACTTCCCATCATAAACTACTCCAATAAATGGCACCATAGCCATGCTCATATCGGCAATAAAAGTCCAGCGGTTTTTGTTCGGATCGTATACTTCAGCTGATCGTAAAGTCCTCTGAATTCCTTCACACTCTCCTCCAGCTACATAAAGACAGTTGTTAATAACACACGAACCAAAGAAGTGTCGTTTCCTAAGCATATCCGGTGCCCGATGCCATTTATTCGTTCGAGCACTGTAAAAAATCACTCGTCTCATCGATCCTTTTAATGGGTCTTTTCCTCCAAACAAGTACAAATGACAACCACTAAGAACGGCACACCCGAACCCAAGAGCGGCACTGTACTCCCCTGGGACCGGTGGAAGAGGTTGCCATAATTGGTATGTCGGGTCATAAGCATGCCACGATATCCTCCCATCACGATCTCGTTTGATTACGTATACCCATTCTTCGGCCATTCCTAGATTCTTCCGGAGGGAGTAGAAGAAATTTCCGGAGAGGAGCTTGAACCATCGCTTGCAAACTAAACGTAGCTTGTTATGTTCGACACGAGGGACTCGAATTAGACAAGCGATTGCAAGATCATCGGGAAGTCCAGGTAGAAGAGGTGGCTGCACCCTCGTCCTCTCTCTACGCGGATTTTTTGCCTTGTGTGCTTGCGGATTGATATCAGGTTGGATACAGATTTTGGAACCCGGGACAAATTTTCTTGCACCGGCAACTGTTTTCAACCCTGAATCGACTTTGCAATAGCATGATACAGAATCGACCTGCAAAGGTTTACTGGTTTTCAGATGCATGCATGATACATATAAAGTGATGATTATGATAACGTTTTCAAGAACATATGGTGAGTTAATGATAGGATTGTAACCTCCCTCCATCTTCAACCCAGTCACATAAATGTTTCTAGGCTATTGTTACAAACCAATTTAAGATTTAAAAACGATTGCCAAATCATGACATTTTCAAGAAAATCACAGCTCCAGCAAAGAAGAAGCCATTGTCAAGAATGGTGAACGTCATGTGTTCCTCTCTATCTTTTATATGAAAAATTGTAAAAGAGAAGCCATTTCCGCAGAAATATACTAACACACACACACACACAGAGTTCCACACCATATCAATCAGCGTTCAACTCCAAGAATACTAAAAATGACATCTAGATACGGAAATTCAGATGGGATCTTCAAAAATCAAGAAAACAGAACCAACAACAATAATTAAAATACAACGAAATATTGCATAGAAATAGCACAAATACCAAGAATTTTCATCTGGGCACCTTCAGAAACAAATGAATTCAAGAACTTAACAGCAAAAAAGGTCAAAAATCATGGAAGACTCACCAATGGAGCTTGAACTCTGTTACCCCTGTATCCATTTGGAGACCTCTCAATAGCTTGCTCCATAAATATCAAAACCTAAAATTTCACAAAAATATAAAACCACCCTTTTTCCTCACAAACACAGATCAAGAAATCTGAAAGTTAAAATCTCGAAATCTGAATGAGAATCCCTAAGCCCCCCAAAGAGGTTCTTTTTTTGGGGGGTCCCTTTATCTAGCTGCAAATGCAAACAACAATAAAAACCAAAAAAGAAAAGAAAAGCAAAATTTATGCTTGGTAGTTAGGACTATAGCTACTTTAAAACATAAAGGGGATATATTTCTTCGCTTTTTGTCTCTATACGCCACAAATACACACACACAAACACGTACTAGTGTTTGTTTCACTGATTGAGTAAGATTAGACAAGCTAAGTGAAGATTACAGCTGGACCCATTATCTTTAGTGTCAACCAAAATGGATTTCCTTAATTAACACATTGTATTATCTCTTTAAGAGATGTAGGAAAAAAGTTTTATTTCAAAAGGGGTGGCAGACAGGAAAGAAGTTCAGAGAATTTTCAATCTATGCAATAATAACGGAGCGAAGGTGAGAATTGGGCAGTAATATTTATCAACATGGTGGGGCTGGGGAGAGATTTTTTCTAAAAAGAAAATTGTTCAAGTTTATAGGCTAAATTTCCTTTTTAATAAATATTCACACCAAAGATTGGACACAAAGTAAATAAGATCGAATAATTGGAGGGCCTTCCCAATAGTTACAATCTTGGTGGTAGTTTAGTGGTTTGCTTCAGAATTAGAAAAAGAAAAAAGTAAAAGAGAAAAAAAAAAAAAAAGAATTTTGTATTTAAATTTATTTGTGTATTGATGCATAAATTAGTTAATTTACACTGAAATATATTATTTCACTTAATATTTTGGAAATTATGGTGACAAATTCATTCTTTACATAAAAATATGATGAGCGTTTTACAGTAAGGAGAGTTAGTATATCACGAATGAAGAAGATTTTTATGACTGTACATCATTTACATTTTTCGATTTCTAAAAAGGGAAAAAAGGGGTGTTCCCAATTGTTTGAAATTTCATTTAATTATATGATATGTCAATGCATTGCCAAGTCAATTTATGTGATTGAAATGCAATCTAGAATGCATCTAAATTCAAAAGGCTACGTTGTATTTATTGGTATTCCTTCAGCCTTAGTCTTGTACAAATTTTCACAAGGGAAAATTTTACTTTCTCATAGTTCTAACAACCCTTTGGAGATCTACAAACATAAACCCCCTTTTTAAAGGCAACATAATTAATTTGATAGGGACTAGCCCTCTTCCTCCACGAATCCATGAATATCTCTACCTAAATGCAACTAGAAAAGGGTCTCCCACTAATGAAATGAAAGTTCTCATGGCAACAATAGTTTGTTGAGGTTAGCTACATTTTATCCGCTAAAGGTTTATAGCACCAAACTTTTCCAATTTTTGTTTCTTGGGAACTATTGATGCTAGAAATTGATTAATCTGTTTCCTTGAAATTGTAAAAAGCTTTGTAGAATTTTAAATACTGCTGAAATCACCCACGGATTACATTGTGGAAGTAGTCCTTTTCATCTTACCCCGTCATTTGGCAAAGCACCTTTTTATGATTTGTGAATATTTATACTAGGCTACCAGCATCAATTTTTATTTGTGTATATATGGATATAGATGTTGGGTCATTGAACCTAAAATACATTCTAATTGAGCTATTGTAAGTCGAAGTAACTAACTAAGTAAAAGGTTATTGTTGTCATCCAATCAACATGTTTGTTGAGTCGAGTAACTTACATCAAACAAAGGGGAGTTGGCAAGAGACGTTTTGCCGTGGATCAAGCTACAGCTACGAGAGTATGTTAGGATCTAGGGAATTCTGACTTTTGATGTATTCTGGAAAATGGTTTGTGACGGGCAAGTAATTGTGGTGCTCATTTAGATAGCTTACCTCAAATCATATCAATTTAAGTTTAGGAGGATTTTCACTGAAAAAAATTGCAATGGCTTTATCATGAACTTGTGATAGATCACACGCAAGAAGGTAGAGAAATTAGAGGTAACATTAATATATATATATATATGCATGTTATCTCAAACAAAAGGGTTATCTACTCCTTTTTTCTTGGGATGATGACTTAAAACTACTAATTTTTATGTTAATATTCGAAGTATTTCTATTTTCTTCCAAAAAAATAAAATTAGGGTGGTCATATCAAACAGCTAATCACTTGATTGTCCATGGAAAAGCCTTTATCCTTGCACAATTAAGGTGGGACATGAGACCAAATAACATCACTTAATTATGCCGGCCACATAATTTGTGCCACTTAATTATAATTATTATGACTACAATCATAGGAAGTTAAGTTATTACGTTCATCAACATGTAATTATGACTTCTTCATTGGGTTCTCTCATGCACTATGCTTCTGGAAACACTGCTACAAAATCTAACATGAGTAACAAAAACATGTGTAACAATATAAAAATTATCATTAATAATAGGTATTGAGTGATAATAGATTTTATTTTGTCACTAATTATACAAGTCTGGTGAAAAAATTCTTTTTGTGGTCACTATATAGCTCATTAGTAATAAAAAGTAATGTTTTAAATTATATACTATGAACATTTAGTAATACATGTATAATTATAATCTAATGACAAAAAAATATTGTTACTATAATTTAGTGATAAGATTTTCATTGTCATTAGGTAGTTATTGTACATGTGTCACTAATTGTTAACAGTGACAATATAAACACATTATTGTTACTAGTAAGTTTGTTAAAATCTTTTTCTTTTTGTGACAGATATAATTTTTTTGTCACTATTTTATAGAATTAGTGACAATTTTCATATTGTCAATTAATTTTTTGTCACTTTTACTATATGTTTTTTCAGTAAAACTTGAAAATAGCCTTTTCATAATATTTAATAAGAGAAAATGAAATAAAATTCAACTAAATAGGCTACAAAAATATTTGGTAGATTAATAATTCCATAAAGCAATTAATTGCCTAATTCCTAGATATTGCAGGAATTAAATGATTCCCAATTTTTTATGCAGAAAATTGTTATTGTTTGTATTTTTTTTTTTTTTTTTTGCTATAAAAAAGATATTATTTTTTTTAGATTAAAAAAAATCTTAATCATATAATTAGGGTCAATTATAGTGACCAATAACCAAAAATGCACTTACCCTTTTGGCTGTTTTTGAAGGGTCAAAGAGTTGCTTCTAGCGTGTGCATAATTCTTTTTATTTTAAAATAATTTTATTTATTAATAAATTGTATTTTATAACCAATAAACGTCAATTTCAAATACGATATGTAGGTAAAAAAAAGGTATTAAATATTTTAAAATAATTATTTAGGGTTGAAAAAGATGGCAAGGATAATGATATCCAAGTAAATTCATCACATCATATCCAACTAAAATTGTGAGTAGTTGTTTTAAAACTCTACTACTATTAGTAATACTAGTTAGTTTAACCACTCCAATATTTGATATTTTTGGCTTATACTTTATAGAGTGTTCTACTTGTCTCTTTCTTTTTCATCTCTTTTTTAAGATGGGTTTTTTAAGTTTATTTCACATATTTATGTGTCGTGGAATTCATGCAACTATGTATAGCACCTAGTCAAATTTAATAAGTTTTGTGCTTTATTTTCGTGTATTGCTTTTAGGGATAATTATCTCAAGGACCCCAGTTTCGGCATAATCATGGAATTACTTTTTGTAGTTTGATAAATTAAAATAATACTTCCGGTCGTTAATTTTTATTTTATTTGAAATTGGGATAGTAGAATTGAGGAATGTAGATTAAACCCTATACCTCACTTATAAGGAAAAATACAATGCTACTTCATCTAAACATTGGTGCATTCCTCTCATTAATTCTACTAAAAAATAATGCAATAAAACACATGTAGCATTACAATTAAGTACCCTGAAAATCTAATATATGATTGAAATAATACAAGTAGATCCTTAATTACATTGTGGGGCGTTATTATAACTAGAAATATATATAGAAATATGTATCTTTATATAACTAGACCAAACATCGTGCAATTTTAAGGAAACTCTCTTATGTTAATCCATAGTTCCATTTAATGAGGATAACACTCATGGAGTTGGCATGCATTTATTATTTTTCTTCTTCTTCTTCTTCTTCTTCTTCTTCTTCTT
>JACFYI010003734.1:493167-509533 GCA_014898755.1 Handroanthus guayacan
TCTTTTGTGCTGTGATTTTCACTTGTTTGGGATATATAATCCCTCTTGTAGCCGTAACAGGATCTGTTGTTGTCGATCAAAGCGAATGGGAGGCGGGATTCATGGCCGACGCAGCCAAAACAATATCAGGAACTTGGCTTAAAATCTGGATTGAAATTGGAGCTGTTTTATCAGCAATAGGGCTCTTTGAAGCTCAATTAAGCAGTAGTGCTTATCAGCTTCTTGGCATGGCTGATTTAGCCTTTTTGCCTAAGTTCTTTGCTTTGAGATCAAGATGGTTTAACACTCCATGGGTTGGGATTTTGCTGTCAACAGTTATTGCACTTGGTGTTTCTTACATGAGCTATACAGACATAGTTTCATCTGCAAATTTCTTGTACAGTTTGGGGATGCTTTTGGAGTTTGCCTCTTTTGTTTGGTTAAGGAGGAAGTTTCCACAGATGAAGAGGCCTTATAGAGTGCCTTTAAGGTTGCCAAGTTTGATTGTTATGTGCCTAATTCCTTCTGGTTTTCTTGTGTTCATAATGGCTATTGCTACAAAGACTGTTTATTTGGTGAGTGGACTGATGACTGTTGGTGGGATTGGATGGTTTTTCTTGATGAAAGTTTGTAAGTCAAGAGGGTGGCTTAAGTTTAGGAGGGTTGTCAATGAACAGGAGTTGTGAAAGGATGTGATGTGACTTTTATGCCCTCACTCGTGTTTCATCTTTTACTTCCTTTTTCTTCGTTTTTATATATGTATCAAGTGTATAAAGTATTTTCTTATAAAAATATTTAGTTATTGATAGAATATCTATAACAGATGTTGGAATAGCGAAACCAAAATAAAAAAACATGTGTGTTTTGGATCTTCTGCTTCAGTATTTTATCTTGTATTTCAGTTCATAAGTTTAGAAGGACTGTCAACGATGAGTTATGATAGATGTTTTATTTTGTTGTTTCATTTTATGAATATGCATAAGGTGTATCAAGTATTTTGTTATGAAAATACTTGGTTTTGAGTGAGACACACTTAGCTTGTATTTTTTAAATGGATAAAAATTGAATCGCAAGTGGAACAAAGGATCCGAAATGATAAATATGACACGTTTTGGATTTTTGGTTGTAGTATTTCGTCTTTTATTTCAGTTTATGCATGTGTATCCAATGTATAAAATGTTTTCTTATAAAAATATTTATTTGTTGATGGAGTATCTGTAGAGGATGTTGGACAGAGGATCCAAAATGAAAAGACAGGACATCTCCTACGTTAGCGTCTATTTCAGTTTATGAAGTTTTAGTAGGGTAGTCGATGATGAGCCATGAGAGGGAGGTGCCGTTTGGGTTGTCTATTTCATTAGGTGATTATTTTTCATTTAATTCATGGAGCAGGTTAAAGGTAGTAGATATTCTTTGTGAAATACTTAGGGCCCATTTGTTGGTGTTTTCAGTTCCATCATTTCTAAAATGTGAAAAATGAAAATGTAATTGAATGATTTGTTTGACAATGTTTGGTAGAATAGGTATAGGGATGAAAAGTTGTTAAAATATAATTTGTTATGAATACAAAGATGTGTATTTTAACAAAATATGTATATTTTTGTTGTTTTGAACTGATATATGTTATTTTACATCAAATCGAATTTTAATTTTATTAATGTAATAATATGATAATAAAGTTGGGGTAAAAATGAATGGAAATAAAAATGAGTGATATCTTCAATTAAAAGATGTACAAACAAATAGTTTTCAGTTAAAAATTGTGAAAATGGGTTTTGAAAATGCAAACAAACAGCTCAGTTTTTAGTGAAATTTACTCTCCGTGTATTATTTAAATGCAATAAATGATGAAGCACTAGCGGAATATAGGATCTATAATGATCAATATGATGCATTTTGGATCTTCAGTTTTAGCATTTCATCTTTTATTTTAGTTTTTGCATACATGTCAAATGTGTAATATGTTTACTTTATAGACAAAATATCAGTTGAAATAGAAAATCTGATTTACAATTTTTTTCTTTTTTTTGAAGAGTTTCTTTCTCTATACTTTTATGCTGTGTTTAGATCTTTGAATGTCATACATGGGAGTTGGGACAAGAGAGAGGTGATGTCAATTGATGAAATGAATGTACGCTATAATCTCAATTATTTTGAAGTTTCCAAATATCAAGAATTATTTTGAGAAATTATTGCACTATATTAATTATATGCCAGGCTGAGGGGGACTTTTGCAAGAAAAGATACAAAGACTTGAATGGCATATCATCATCAATGGACAAATAACAGTTGTGCAAGCAACTAGTTGCTATGACTTGTCCCCAAGGTTGATAAGTAGTCATGAAGAACTTGTACCTATCTTATTTTTATGAAATTGTGAAATAGCATGTGAAATTGTAAAAGTATTAAATAAAAATTTGAGTTTAAGAGCTTTGATTGATATAATTCTTGTCCATTAACTAAAGATTTATATAATCTTGAATAAAATAGGAGTCTACATTATTAGTTAAAATCTAAGATTACGGAAACTTGGAAATATTGAATGGAGCGAATAAATTTTCTCAACTAATATTAAATTAAATTTAATAAACAAAAATCTATTAAAAATTTAATTTAATTAAAAAACTTAGTTTTGATTTTCAATATTTGATTCTTAAAATTTTAACTCAAAAGATGATCAAATATTTTATTGGATATATAACTATGAAACTATCAAATACTACTAAAAAGACTACAAAAAAGAGACATTTTCAAATTACGTTGGGGGGGAAAAACACTATTTTTTTCTAAATTCATGGAACTAGTCTCTCTCTCTCTCCTCCCCCACCCCCCACCCTCGTGGGAGTGGGGGGATTTACTGAATTAATTGAAATTATTTATATTTTAAGATTGTATTTATTTGTCACATGATATTCTCAGATTCTAATAAACAATGTTCAAAATACATTGATTTTTTCTCTAATCAAGGCAACATTCCAAGTAACAAGAAATTGCATTTTGGCTTGAAACTATTTTCTTACATAATGAATATAATCGAATTATGTGTGGTGTAGCATTCAAAAGAATGCTATGAAGGCTTTTTATTCCTTTACTTACTTAAGTCCTACATTGCCCTGTTTATATTTGTGCAATACGATTTATCGTCCAACATGCACTTCTTGTTCACAATGTGTAGTTATGAAGACATAACTAAAAGTCATGAGTACGAGACATAAATCTTTAATTAAAAGTCAATAAGGAACAAGAGACTTGTTAACTAATCCAAAAAGGGGTATCTATTTGCAATAAAATTTCTTCCCAAATGATATCATTATTTACTTCTAGGTCTAATATTAATTTTTCTCTTTCAATACTCACTCAAATTTGACATATAAAGATTCTATGAACATCTCATCATCATGATGAATTTCTTAATAAAAAATTATTACTCTTTTAACTGAGGTAATTCATTTTAATTTTATACCAAAATCAGTTATTTTAAATTTCACAATTTAATTTGAAAAAATGAGGGCTGGGAAAGGATGATGGAACCTATACCTTCCCTAAGATAAGACCCCCATTCTTTTCAATTCAAACAATAAAAGCTGAAAAATCCCACACGTAAACATTTTCGTGACGTGATGATATTTAATTTTGTTTATTTAAAATTTTTGCTAAAAGATAACTTCTCAAAACTTGATTCCCATGCATACAACTTTTTCACCTCAAGGTGAAAATTTCAGGAATTAACCAGTCTCCCAAAAAGAGAATCCAAAGTTGCACAATAATGATTTGTGGAAATTTTTTTATTCATGTTACATCAAAAATTATAATTTCATAAAATAAGCAATATCTATACTACTACATATAAAACATAAGGTCTTTAGGTGGTTATTTTGATATATTTTCAAACGAATTGACAAAATTAACTTTATTTTAAAAAATAATTGCAAGAGAGGTTTCTAAAATAATGTAAAATAATTTTTTTATACTTAGCTTTTATATATTTATTTTTCTATCTTATTTTTTCTTCAATTATTTTTTTTCCTAACTTTTTCTCTCCAAATTTATTTTTTAATCGTGTTATTCTATATAACGAATTCAAGTAAAATATTTAAAAATTAAGGAAAAGTAATACTATTTAACATAAATAAAAATTTTAATTTTATATAATAGAAAATTTAAGTGCAAATATAAAATGTGTCACAGTAACTAGTATATAATAACAATTCAAATTCATAAAATTAAAGAAATTAGAAGGCTAAAAAAATGAAGAGTTACGACATATGCCCATGACTACCTCCCCATACGGATGATCATAATCACCTCATTTACTCATAGCAATATCTCATCTCATCTGTAGAAGACTAGTAATCAATTTATAGTCGCTTTAATAAAATACAAAATCTTGTAAAAATAAAGTAAAAGCACTATAATTCACATTTGACAAAGGGCTGGTTCGATGCCACCAACTCTACATTTACCAATGACATTTTGGCAAGTGTAAAAAAATTTTTTATACTTTGATATTCATGTATTGATAATGATTATATATTAGATGTATGTAATTATATAAATTTTTAAAATTTAAAACAAAAAAAAAACAATCTCATTAATATATGTTGTATAATAATGCATTATTTTCAATTATTTAATATATTTTATTTAGATTCATGAAAAATTTTAAATTTGTCTTCTGCAAAATAATTCCAATATTTTCTCTATTGATTTGTGAAATTTATCCTTTTCTCTCTCTTCTTTCTTTTTATTCAATCATGTTACGTCATTTTTATTTTAAATGTTTCCTTAATTATAATGAATCTGAATAATTGGAAATAATAAATATTATTATACAACACAAATTAAGAATTAATTTTTGTTTTATATTTTAATATATATATACATATATAATTATATCCATCAAATACTATATAGTAATCATTATCATCACATAAAAAATCAAAGTATACAAATTTTTTTTTCTTAGTATTGTCAAAATGTCATTGGTATCTGTAAATTGGGTGGGCACCCAATTGGGTGTGGTATCCAATCTGCCCTGATAAAGTGTGTGATAGATGATAGAAGTGACCAGATCCCTTTATATATGGAAAGATTCCTTCTGCAATTTTCTCATCATACATTCTACTTCAGCAGATACAAGTATCAAAACCATCACCATTACCAATATATACCCATCTCAAATAAGCAGAAATCTCCCCCAGAATATCCTTCCAAAACAATGGGAGCTTCTCGATCACCACCACCTTCTTACCCACCATTTCTTGAAGATGAAGAACAACCACCCACCACCGCCGCCACTTCCAAGAAACTATCTTTACTTCATCTAGTTTTCCTCATATACTTCGAAGTTGCGGGTGGCCCTTACGGCGAAGAAGCCGCCGTGGGCGCCGCCGGCCCACTATTCGCAATCCTTGGTTACCTCATATTCCCGTTCATCTGGAGCATGCCGGAAGCCCTCGTCACGGCGGAGCTAGCCACCACTTTCCCCGGCAACGGCGGCTTTGTTATATGGGCACATAAAGCCTTTGGGCCCTTCTGGGGTTCGCAGATGGGGTTTTGGAAACTCCTTAGCGGTGTAATAAACTTAGCCTCATACCCTGTTCTTTGTATAGACTACCTCAAACTTGTCTTCCCGATTATCTCTTCGGGTTTTCCTAGGTATCTTGCAATCTTGTTCTTAACTCTGTTTTTATCTTTTCTTAATTACACTGGTTTAACTGTAGTTGGTTATACATCAGTTTGTTTAGGGGTTCTATCACTATCTCCCTTTGTGGTACTTTCTTTAGCTTCAATCCCTAAGATGGATGCAAAAAGATGGGTCAATTTAGGCCAAAAGGGATTCCAAAAAGATTGGAGATTATTCTTCAATACTCTGTTTTGGAACTTGAATTTTTGGGACAATGCAAGTACTTTGGCAGGGGAAGTAGAACAACCTCAAAAAACATATCCAAAAGCCTTATTTTCAGCTGGGATTCTTACATGTCTTGGATACTTAATCCCCCTTTTGGCTACAATTGGAGCAACCCCTTTAGATCAAGAACAATGGGTTGATGGCTATTTTGCTGATTTAGCTCTAATAATCGCGGGAAAATGGCTGAGAATTTGGGTCGAACTTGGCGCTATTTTATCCATTATAGGCTTATACGAAGCTCAAATGAGTAGTTGTGCATATCAAATGCTTGGAATGGCTGATATAGGAGTTGTCCCATCATCGTTTGGGGCACGGTCTAAACGGTTTGGTACTCCATGGATTGGGATCTTGGTGTCGACGTTGATAGCTCTGGCTGTTTCGTGCTTAAACTTTGCGAATATTATATCATCGGTTAATTTCTTGTATAGTTTGGGGATGTTGTTAGAGTTTGCATCGTTTTTGTGGTTAAGGGTTAAGTTTCCAGCGGCCTGTAGGCCGTATAAGGTGCCGTTGTCGGGTGCAGGGTTGGTGGTTATGTGTTTAGTTCCTTCTATTTTCTTGGTTTATATCATGGTTGTTGCTAATAAGGTTGTCTATTTGGTGAGTGTTTTGTTGAGTTTGGTGGGTGTTGTTTGGTATTTCTTGATGAAGGCTTGTAGATCAAGAAGGTGGATCAAATTTACAAGTTCAGACGATCAGATCTTGGATTAGGATTGTGAACGTAAGGATTTGGATTTGTAATGGTTGGCTGTTTATGTTAGTTTTAGGTGATCGCAAGGATTATATTTGCATCTTTAGGTCCAGTAGGTAAACCCCTGTTAATATTTTGACAAGGGGTGCTATTGTAATTTTTTAAACTACATGGGTGTGATAAAGTCAGACCTCAACGATTGTTGAGGCAATTATTATTCCTATATACTAAAGATCGGTTGTGTTACAATAGTTAAAATTTAAAATTACAAAATGAATTTAACTTAACCCATTGTCCTTGACGATCGGGCTGGATATAGTAGCAAACACAAGCCCAAATGCACAAATTAAATTAAATTAAATTAATTATATCTTGATATAAAGATGAATGATTCACTAAAAAACTATTTTTCCAAAGAAAAATGCAAGAATTATAAAATACATGAAAATATATGAAAAGAATTTGTTAATAAAAAGTTAATCACAAATTTCTTGCCCTTTTTCCTTTAATAAAATCCATTTATTACAAGAAAAATAAACAAAGCCAAATAAATTCTAGGGTAACTTAAATTTACCTTCCTTCGGGATATGATATTTATCAAATTATCCTTTCGTGGCCTTAAAATGACCAACAACTTCCTTATAGGTTTACTAAATTAGATAGATCACCCATTACATTACAATTTTGATTGAAATTTATTACATCATCAAAAAATTAATTGAACTTCTAATATACTCCCCTTTTTTGTGTCTACACTTTTACAGATTAAATTATCATCACTAGTAGCTGTTATTTATGTTTGTGGTGAGGAAATTATCGTAATTATTATCAAGGGTAGTTTAATTCAAACAATAAGGACGAGACAATTAATTTTTTAAATAAAGTCATCAAATTTTGTTCAAAACTCTAACGCAAAGGAAAATTTATGTAATTTAATAAATTTGCAAATGAGTTGTTAATAATAATAAAATCACGAGCTAATAAAATGATAAATACCATATTTGAGAGGAAAGGTACATATAATTAACCCTTTTATCAACCATTCCCCTCTTATCTAACAATACAAAAGACCTCTTACAATAATAGACATGAGCAAGACAAATGATGATATGACCTTTTTCATTACAAGTTGCAGGTTTGTCCAAGGCATGATGTTGACTAGGACGAAAACCCACAATTTGACATGCTTAAGGGACTGCCAGTCTGCCACCAACCCACTTTATTATTGTAAACTTCCTAGATAGTTTTAGGTTTCTGCTGAAGGATCCTAATCAAGTCTCTGACACCTTAACAACTTGGTTTATAGATACAGTCCAAGTCTATAAATGGATAAGACCTTCAACCAAAGAAAAACTGGCCGTAATGAAAATTTCGATTTTGTTCGTGTAACTGTAATTTTGCAGCCCACAAATTTGCTAAATGGACCGAGTTTTTGAATCGCTCTATTATTTGTAATGTGGTTGACCTCCCTTCATCTATTTTTTGTGATAGAGGTCATTCATTATACATTGTTCTCTCCAAATTTGTTACTTAGCTTATTTATGCATTCCTAACTTTATCACAAAAAAAAAAAAAAAAAAAAAAAAAAAAACCAAAGAAAAACTACGAGGAGGGATAATTAACTCAACGTAATACACTAGAAGATTTGATATAATTACGCAAACATCTTCTGTGATTTGGAATAGTATAAAACACCTGGTATCATTAGATTAAGTGATAAAAAGCTTAAATATCACATTACAATAAGATACCCACAAAAATTATATTTTGAAAATTTAAGTATATTAAAATAACCAGGAATCTAGTGGTAAAGTTTCCATCAAACACCCGCTTAGCCGAAAAAAACAAGAATTTAAACATTGAGATGATCTCTGGCGTGAAAAAGTAAGCAAAGGCATCAAATGTTCAAACATCAAAGTGAGCATAATAATAAGTAACCATGTATGTGTCAAAATTAAGAATGACTTATCAATTCAAAGCAAAATTACCTAACACGCCTTGAGGTTTTACTTAATTAAGATAACATTATTTATGATTTAGGAAATTACAGTTAACACCACAAACTGTAGTTTTTGAGACCACAGGCTATCATTTTTTTGAGTTTTCGATCAGTTAAATTAACAACATGAGTTGATGTTGTAACTTTTCAAATCATAGGAAATAGTTTTGGAGCCAATATGATTTTTTTTGAAAAATTTTACCAAACTCTTTATAATATTTTATAAATATTTGGAAGAGCTTATAATATCATAGTACATAATCATTAATCTTTCAATCAAACTTGGTATAATATCATACTACACAATGAACAGAGATAAATTGGTACAATATACCTCATTGCATGTTTTTTGTTATATCTACTCCCTTCCAAGATGTGTTATTTATCAACTTCCTCTCGTGATTTTAAGATTACCAACAACTCTCTTGCGGGTTTACTAAATTACATAGACCTCCCATTACATTATGATTTTACGCGAATTTGATTATGTTATCCAAAAAGTTAATCGAACTTTCTAATATTTTTCTATTTTTTTGTATCTAAACATTTACATACTAAATTATTCTTAATAATAGCTGCTTTTTGTGCTTATAGTGAGGCGAATATTATAATTATTGCCAAGGATTGTTTAGTTCAAATACTAAGGTAAACAAAGAAGCTCAAATAGTCTTTTAGATAACGTCATCAAATTTCATTCAAAATTCTAACGCAAGATAAAGTTATGTAATTTAGTAAATCTACATAAGAGTTGTTGGTAATTTTAAAACTACAAAGAGAGAGCCGATAAATACCATATTTGGAACGAGAAGCAAATGTAGTTAACCCTACCCATTTTTGACAGAGATTTTTTAATTTTTAAAGTACTGAAAAAATAGAATATTTTTCTTAAAAATAATATTGGCATAACTTTTAAAAAATTAGGAAAATAATATTCCCAAAGGAGAACTAACCCGAGTTTGGACGAATTCGGGTAAGACCCGAATTCACTTCTAATTCGGTGTAAATAGATATCTGAGTCAACTCGTCCGCGTTCAACCAATTGCGCAGTCGGAATCACGTCATCGCGCTAATCGCAATTGCTTGCTTCCCATCCAAGTTGAATCTCTCAGTGTCTCCTCCTTGCATATAATTAGAGGTTCGATACTCATATATCTATATATGTATGTGCGTGTGTATGAATTCTTGATTTGCAGGAGACTGGAAACAAGGTATTGCAGCAGATCTTTCTCCCTAATTTAGATTTGTGCAGAAAACTCTAATTGCTATGTGATTTTTAGGTAGATTTTCTCGGAAAAGGATTAATTTGAAAATTTCTGCCGTGTCTTTGTCTCTAATTTTCTGATAGTTGTTTTTCTATTTGAAACGCAGTGGTGCGGCTTTTGCATCAAGCTTTAGGTTAAGCGTAGCAAATTGAGCTTGAATCTGAAGCGGCCAAGATGATGTCCTTCGAGATGAACGATCGTAAAAGTGAGTTAATTCGATTTTGGTCGCCTTCTTCTTTGGTTGTTTTCGGGCAATTATGCATAATTTTATTCTGCTTGTGCGCGCGCGTATATTTGGGCAAGCATGCGTTTGAAATTGATTCGTTCAGTAACTTGTGAATTGTGATTGATTTGTGGTTATCTCTTGTGTTGTGACATCTGCTCTTCGGTTTGTGGAGGCAATTAACAGAAATGGTGCTTCAAAATAATGGTTTAAACATGTTTTTAAGTGATTGATTGTAATCGTTTCCTTGATTTGACTTAATGAGACAGAAATCGGACTTGGTTTGACGGGTTTTGGAGTATTCTTTTCATTTTTGGGGATCATTTTCTTTTTCGATAAGGGACTACTTGCAATGGGAAATGTAAGTATTATATTGTAGCCGGTGCTAATGGTTTCATGGTTGTTCTTTTCATCTTTCACCTTCCTAATATCGTCTCTTTCTTCTCAAACAGATCCTCTTCTTCTCAGGGGTGACTTTAACCATTGGCCTCAAGTCATCTGCCCAGTTCTTTATGAAACGTTCTAATTTTAAGGTTTCTTCTGCTCGTTAAAGATCTATTGCTTTCATTCTTGGTTCGTTATCATAACTTGCTGGTCTTTTGGTATATTGATTGTAGGGGACGGTTTCATTTGGTATTGGCTTCTTCTTGGTCATCATTGGTTGGCCCATAATAGGAATGATGGTCGAGGCATATGGATTTGTTGTGCTCTTCAGGTACAGCATTGCTTTACATGTTCGATAACTTACAGTTTCAATTCTGATTTATTTCTCATCATCTTAGTCTAGAAGAGCTATTTATTTATTTATGTATGTATAATTTGCAGTGGCTTCTGGCCAACACTGGCTGTTTTTCTTCAAAAGATGCCCGTTGTTGGATGGCTGTTCCAGCAACCTTTTATCAGATCGGTATGGCTGCAATGACATCTTATATTATTTAGGAGTTACTGTGGTGCACCTTGTTTTGTGAAAGATGACTTACAGGACAAATATTTGTTAATATTTATTACCTATAGAGAACCTAATTAAAGGGATGAAACTGTTTGATTTCTGATAACTATTTGCTTCTCGTACTTTAGGTTGAAATAGATGAAGGCTTGGTAATAAAGTAATTACTTTTATTCGGGATAATATGTCATCAGACCCAGTAATTTGACTAAGAAATACATAAAATAGACTGACAAATCTGATTCAACATTATTTCCTCTGCTCTTTATCCATGTTATACTTACTACTCGCATTTCTCTTGTCTTAAGCTGGAAGTTGGGTCTGTAGAATGATAAATGACATATTGCTTATATTTTTCATTATGTGCATTATGTTGTAAATTGTAATCCATGTGGAAACATAGAGTTCTTAGTTCGACGGTTTTATTATAAAACATAAGCATAACTTTCAATATTTTCCTTTCTCTGGCAATGATGATCTGTATCACATCATATAAATCTTATGTTCGAAACTGTGTTTTGTGCAGTTTTTTGACCGTTATCGTGGAAAAAGAGTACCTGTGTAAATTTTAGTTTAGAGAAGTGCAAGAAGGGGCACCCAGGGACGTCTGTAAGTGTTGTAAAATACTGTCTGACCAGCATTTCCATATAAACCTATGGCAATATGGTGACGACATGGGCTTGATCAATGCATGTTATTTTTTTTGTAACTTGCTTTTCATCACTGGAAAAATGGCAATTCTTTTGAAGGGGCTGTAACATCCATGCTTTTTGTGTACCAGCTTAGTACTGTGGCTTCATTCATTGCTTTCTTCTTCTTCCTATGGACGAATAGTAGTACTCATCAGATTAGTCCTCTAATCAGAGCCGCATTTGAGAGAGAAAAAGGATGTCTTATGGAATAACTCTTGTATTATACTTGTATTCCACCGCATGAAACCATGGCTGAGTCTATTATCTTTCACAAGCATGCACATTCTGATTCACCAAATTAATGGCAATGTTCCACCGATTTCTTGAGTGATCGATTTTTTTGTCATTTCAGGCACTTCCATGTATATATGTCTAGATCATGACTTAATGCACACATGCTTGCTTATTGAAATTATCGATGCAAATAAGTCCAGTTCTAAAAAATTTTAAGTCGAGTTGAAAATATTGAACTAGAATTTGAGCTGAATCAGTTTATTTTTTCAATTATTTTAAAGCATAATATTATCGTTTGATTTCCTTCATCATTCTCATTTTATGTATTTAATCAGATTAGCACATTCTTTGTAATTATTTCTATTTTATTATGCCACATGATGATGATGATGATTAAAACGCTATCTATTATTATACTATTTTGACACATTGTTTATATGATTTAGTGTATAATTATTAAAAATTTTACTTTGTTATAAAATAGTGATATCAATTTTTAGTTATTATAACTAATTTAAATATTCAAAATATAAAAAACTAAGACAAAAAACCAGAAGTTTGTAAATGCATAATCCATGTCACCTAATTTATGGGCCTACAGATTCAAGTTTATGCTACCAGTTCGGTACTACCCTCGCGGTTACAATTTAAAAAAAAAAAAAAAAAGGAAAATCCAAAAATCGTTGACTCAGATTTTACTTGGTAACTGAAGTTCCTTCTTGATTTGATCCCTCAAAACCCGCCGGAGCAGCTTGTTCGACGCCGTTCGAGGAAGCTCTGGCACAATCTTCACAAAGCTCACCTGCTCCGTCAATAAATAAATACATAAATAAACAAGACCAAAGGCCAATATTCCTTTCTCTTTTTTTTTGATGAAAACCAAAGGCAAATATTCAATTTTCAATATTGAAGCTGGAAAATGGAAACCTTAAACAAAGGGTTGAGGTTTGTCTGGATGGCTCTTGAGAACCTCATCCTTAGATCATTAGATGTTATGCTGAATCCCTTCTTCAGCACCACAAATACTGACAGCATTTCCGGACCACCCGTTGGTGGTGCGACACTTACGGCAGCCGTTTCTAGGACACTTTCATCAGCATGGTTGCAAACGCGCTCAATTTCAACTGAACTCGTCTGTGTAAAAAGATGTAGTTCACGAATTTGAACGTTTTGATCTTAACTATCTATCAATTGCAATAACTAGAGGACTACGATTAAAACAATCAATATGATGAGTATAGTGTTCATTTCGTTGAATCAATTTTGGAGAAATTCAGACAGATACCTTGATGCCTCCGAGGTTCATAGTGTCGTCAGCTCGACCCTGCACAACTAGATATCCACCGACGGTTCTCTTTAAGATGTCGCCGTGTCTCCTAAGTTGCTGAGAGAAGAAATGCAAGGTGTTTGGCTAAGCTTATTTGAAAACGTATGATAAGCTCCTTCATCTTCTGTGAGCTTGACGTTAGATCTTATTAAAAAAAAGTTGGGGAAGTGTTGTAATAAATTAAGATTTTAGAGCTTTTATTATGATTACAATTAAGGAAGAACCATAAAATTTTGCAAACAATTACAAACTACTTACCTTTTTGAAAAGAGGTAATAAGATCCTAATATGTTATTTTAGGAGCTTATAAGTTTTTTATAAAAATTAAAAAAAAAAAATACATATATAAATGTATATACATATATATATATATGTATACACACACCCCAAATACATCATCTTATAAGCTTTCAAACATTCTTATAACACGGTTTTAGAGCTTAGAAGCAATACTTATAAAACAGTGAATAGCATACCCGTCCTTTGAACATCGGCATACCCTTGAAGTAAACCTCGTCGTGATCAGCATTCAGCAATCTATCAGTTGCGCCCATGTAAAATGGAAATAAGCCCACTTCACCTTCACACGGCTGATCATCTGGCTGCCACAGAGAAAAATAACCATGAATGTTTTGACCTAGATGATCCGTGTCAGAAAATGCAAGACGATGAATTCAAGTCCGAAACAAACAAGGAAGACACTTACATAAGGGTTCCCACTTTCGTCAAGAATAACAAAGCCGGTGCCCATCGTGGCAGAACTAAACGCTCCAAAGGCCTGTGGTTGCAAAAGGTTTCCGTAAATATATGATGCTGCAAGCTCTGTTCCTCCACAACATTCAAGAACCGGCTTGTAAGAAGCCCTCGACGAGAGCCAGAGGTCATCATCGATGCTCGAGGTTTCTCCAGTCGAGCCAAACGACCTGCAGAGTGTGTATATTTTCAGTCGTTTCTTTAGGGAAAATAAAGTGGATATAAGTATCGAAAGTTCAGTTGGATTAGTACTTTATCTTTGTCCAATCTAGGCCTTCCATACATTCTGTACTCTTCCACGTCTTTACTAAGCTAGGAACTGTTCCTAAAATAGTTACTCCTGCATCCTGGAAGTGGGAAAATAAATAAATAAATAAAGTATGGTTGGAAGGGATTATCGATAAACTTTGGGCAGTGAAAAGGGCAAATCAGTCTTTTCAACCCCACTGATCAGCAGCTGTAAGTCCGAGTTCATCACACCAAAGCTAGCTTCAGCAGTTATTTTATGCGTAATCTCTTGACATAGGCAACTAATGACATACAAGCACATGCATAAGCTAAAGCTATTTACGTACAAGTTCTGAGTCGACTGTTAGAAAGTGAGATTTATAAACCTGGACAAATTTTCCGAAACCACGGCCTAGAGGAGAACCGTGATAAAGAGCTAGAGTTGCACCAGATAGGAAACACGAATAGAGTATAATCGGACCCACAACCCATCCTAAATTTGTCGGCCAACATAAAACATCTCCGGTTTGAACGTCTAGATGTGTCCACGAATCAGTAGCAGAACGAATCGGAGAAAGTTGGGTCCATGGTATAGCTTTTGGCTCTCCTGTATAAAAAGGCGTATAATTCACGTATAAAAGAAAAAGTCACACAAGAAGTGACGTACTTGAAACTAGGTTAAGTAAAAGAATTACTAACCAGTGGTACCGGATGAGAATAAGATATTGGTGACAGAGTCTATGGGCTGGTAAACCGGCGAATAGAAATTTGATCTGTTGAAGGGAGAGTTGTTACAAAATATGTAGTTTTATTTTACATTTTTGATCAAATTCTTCGTAATACCTTGGAAGGCTACATGCACTCGAAAGAAAAGATTTCCATGATAAATCTTGGTTCCTCAATTGAACAGCTAAATCATTTCCGGTTGCTGGGATGACAACAACTTTATCTGGAGCGGCTTCTAATACTCGACTGCATGGCGAGAGACAGAAGAGTATAATGTGATAATTTCAACTCTAAATATATAACTATTCAACTAAAATGCATGCATTACCTGTACAAAGGAATCCTTCGTCCTCCTCGTACAATAAAATCCTAAATTTGCTTGAAGCCACATAGTTAATGGGATTCTAATGAAATCAAATAATCATAAGATGTTTGAAAGGATAATTTTTGTTACCACCTGCGTGAAAATCGCCTTTGCATTTGATACATGTAAGCGAACTGCAATTTCTTTAGGGGCAAAGCTATCAGCGATCGATACAACAACCAATCCTGCAAGCACAATGGCCAAGTATATGATAACTGCAGTTGCTGTCATCGGCATGTCGATGGCAATAGCATCTCCCTTGCAGAATGTTGAGTCGAGGGCATTTGCTACCAACCTGATCAAAGTAGAAAGATTTATTGCATATGGGATGAAAATGAAGACTCAAAGAAGACAAACAAAAATACCGCATTCACTCAAGTGAAGATCTCCACATGTCTACGAAATGAGTTTCCAAGATTGAGTTCTGTAGTTCCTCATATGAAACGATCAACTCCAGAGATATGGAGAAGACAAAGATGAAGTACGAGGCAAAGATGTGTTCTTGATTACATATAAGTTAACTCTGCATTTTATGAGATGTTCGTGCATCAAAGTATCGATTATTGATATACACCGTAACTTTGATACATCGATTATTGATATACACCGTAACTTTGAAGTATCACAATTCGTAAGTTATTGGAAAATAGCAGTGGCGGAGCTACATGCTGCAAAACTTGCAGTTTGAGCAAGAACTAGTTATCGTGTTTTTCCGCCATTTAATTATGATAGGACAGTGAGAATCAAAGATGGTTTCAAAGCATACATTACTTGTTCTCGGAGCTCCTTGAGTGTCATACGTTCAACATGATGATCATCGCGTGTTTCATCCCTCCACAAGATTGCCAAGCTGTCATCGTACTTCTTTAAATAATTGCTCGGTTTCAGACAACAATCTGCAATATTAAATACTGCACCAGGCAACCATGTTCCGCAACATTTGGATTTGTCGGAGGTATCCAGAATACGTTGTGGTGGTACTGAGAATTGAATGGACAGCTCATTTAGTATAAGCTGCCAATATATCTGAA
>JACFYI010003734.1:546563-561205 GCA_014898755.1 Handroanthus guayacan
TAGATAGATAGATAGATAGATTACCTAAAAAAAGGAAATCACATCTTAATCACCCTTATTATGTACTTTAATATTTTAGTCATGGATGTATGAGTTCTTTAATTCTCTTCTAAACAATTAATCTAAAAATTTGGTTCCAAAATTGAAAATCACTTTGTTAAAAATAATTTCAGCAAATGCTCGAAGATGAACTAAGAAAATGAACATGAACTAAGAAATTACAAGCATAGAAAACTCACCAGTATCATGGCTATGAACAATTCCTCCAGCCCTAACCACCAAAATTGAGAAAAGAAAATGAAAAAAAAAAAACCAAAACAATTCCCATGAGGAAAAAACAAATTAAAGCTTCAAATGTGCCATTAAAACCAATATTTTTATATTGATATAAAATTTTAAATGATAAAATAATGAATATATAAAATTGCTTACCAATCTCAAGGAAATTCCAAACAAAAAATGCCTTTGAACATCAAATGGAAAGCACAGTGGGTGATTGGTTTCGTGCGGTTCATTCATGGGTTGACGATAGTGGGTTCAATTCATGTTGTGCTGGGCAATTTGGTTATGCCGGAATTTCTTTTTTGTGACTCCAAATATAAGCTGCCAGACATCATCAAATTAGCCCAGGACACTATGTACTCTTTTCAACATGCTTCCAGGATTGATACACCGGAGAGAGAGCCTCCTGCTTTCGCCATTTGGAGTTCGCCATTGCATAGGCAAATAAAAGTGAACTTTGACGCTGCTCTTCTCGCTGATGAGGGGAGATTGGTGTCGGAGTTATAGCCAAAAGTTCCAACAGGTCATGTGTTTTGTGGAAATGGATGTGTCTGAACCTGCATTATGCCCGGAGGTTGCCGAAGCCTTTGCGGCGAAATAGGAAGGTGCATTGGTTGGGGAAATTGGGTGGCGAAGAATTGTTATTGAAGGGGACTGCAGTGCTGTAATCCAAGCCCTCAAGAACTCGGGTCATGACTTCTCCCCTATTAGACCGTTGATTTCAGATGCCAAGAGATTCCTTTCGCGAGTGCAACAACTTGAAATCCGACATGTGAAGCGGAATGCAAATCAAGCAGCCCATTTAATTGCTAGGAATTGTTTATCTTTATTGCAAGGCTTCTGTTTGGAATATGACATTATTGATTGTACTCTCTTACATGACGTTTGTTGATTAATAAAATTACCGTTTCTTCTTGAACAAAAACAAAAAACAAAAAACAAAAAGATAGTGGATTGAGTGGGTGGTTGAATACAACATGGTTGATGTGGTTTTTGAAGAAATGCCCTATAATTACTCCAATGATAAAAACAGAATATTTAAATTATTATCTAAATAAAATAATTCAAAATTCTGAACAATTAGAATTCAGTCAAAATTGACTCAATTTAGGTCAACGACCGATCTCCTATATATATAGATAGAAGATTAGTCACAATTTTACTATCCAAATTCAGCATTTTAAATTTATGAGATAATTACCTCAAGGCTCCATGAGATTTGATCTAATTACAAAATATCATTTGAGATTTGGATAATTACTATTATACTCTTTATGTTGAAAAAATGCTACACATTATAAGTGTACCCTAAATTTGTTTGATGCGAATACTATTGCTTGTCTAATGGGCTTGTCCTTTAGCCCACAGGCCATACAGACGTAAAAGGGGGTTTAAATATATTTTAGACAAATATTTTAATAGAAAACTTAAAAAAATATAATAAGTTAATAAAAATTTTATAAAATTCTCATGATGTTACTCCAATTACAAGTTGTTATGTTTGATAAATTTAAGTAAAGTACTCCAAATTCCATAAGGTAGCAATCTTTTTTTTTCTCAAATTTAGGAATCCCAAACCATATTTTCATTTGGCATTGTGATAAATTTTAGTAGCAATATGCAGCTAAAATATTTGGCTAATGTTTACATTTTTTTACATAAAATTGTAGATATTTATTTATAATATTTCAAATAAACGTAATTAATCAGCAAACCGACGAAACGTCCTTTTCTAAAGGTCTTCTTTTTTTTTTTTTGTTTAATTAACATATAATAAACACCAACTAAAGGTCACTTTCTTAGTAGCATAACCCAAATTTGGTAAAAGAAATATGAAAAATGCTGCCGACAAAGAGTGGCAATAATTTTAACTTCAAATTGAAGGCAGATTTTATATCAGTAAAAATTATAAAGAATCTTTTCAAATCTCTCTAAAATTTCTTATTTCAGTTGCTGTTTCTTCAAGTAAAATATTCATCTCGTAGCTCACCTAAATAATTCACATTCAAAGATCCAAATATCCAATCTTGTCTTCATAACAATCCAATTCTTGAAATTAAGGGCTTTTTTTTAAAATTTTTTTTTTTCTTTTTCCTCGCAATTTTGCTACGCCCTCTTGCAACCACCCAGATTTCACTTCAAGATCCAATCTTTGTTACATTTTCTGTCTGAAAGAATTGCGGGTCTTGGTAATTAAACCCTAAAACCTTACTTGCTCTCTCTAAGATCCATACATTTTCCTGTTATTACACTCTCTGGTAATAAGGATTCATTTTCAGATCACTGGTGAGTGTTTTGCTTTGTCAAATCTACGTTCATTTCTGTTCAGTTCTGTTCTTTACCTTCAGATTGTAGTAGTTTGTATGAGTTCAATTTGAGTGTATTGGGAAACTTAGGGTTCTGCTTAAATGAAAGAATTGAATCCAACAGATCCCATTGGGCAGAACATAATAAAGCTAATAAGCAATGTGTGTTTCTCGGTATTTGTATTCTCAGTGCTCATTTTTACTGTTATTGCTATCACTTATCAACCCCCAGACCCATGGGAGTCCTCTAGAGCCCTAACTAAGGTTTTTACAGAAGTCGAGAATGCTACATTTCAGACAGATACTTCGGTCCTAAAAACCGGTGAGGATATTGCCACTGCTCCAGTGGCA
Organism: Handroanthus guayacan; assembly: GCA_014898755.1. Classification (NCBI taxonomy): domain Eukaryota; kingdom Viridiplantae; phylum Streptophyta; class Magnoliopsida; order Lamiales; family Bignoniaceae; genus Handroanthus; species Handroanthus guayacan. The sequence goes on from JACFYI010003734.1 coordinate 549,503, forward strand.
AGTCCTGTCGGATCAGTTGCACCTATTACCGAGTCTACGATAGAGAAATCAGAGGAGGAGATCACAAAAAATGTAACGTTGAAATCGGGCTGTGAGGATGTGTCTGTGGTGAATTGTTCAGATCCTAGAGTTTTGATTGCGATCCAACGGTTTAATTTGAGGACATTTAAGGCGATTGCGTTCTTGGATTACCAAACTCCGGTTAATGGATCGAAGCCGGATGAGTGTGATGTGTCGTGGAGGTTTAGGAACAAGAAAGAGAAGTCTTGGAGGAAGTATAGGGATTTTCGTAGGTTTAAGATTGGGTTTAAGGATGATTGTAGTTTCAAGGTTGTTCGTCCTGGACGTTGGCACTCGGGTGTAAACGCTCGTCCTCCGAGGAGTAGAGTTAATCCTAAAAATGGCTCGAGAGGGAAAATTGTTCCGTCTGTTCGGGATGATGAGATCAACGATACAATCCCAGTTTTGGGATCGGATTTGACTTTTAGGAAGGGAAAGTACTTGTACTACTCGAGAGGAGGGGATTATTGCAAAGGAATGAACCACTATCTTTGGAGCTTCTTGTGTGCACTTGGTGAGGCACGGTATTTGAACCGGACATTTGTGATGGATTTGAGTATTTGCTTATCATCTACTTACACGACGAGCAATAAGGACGAGGAAGGAAAAGATTTTAGATTCTACTTCGATTTTGAGCATTTGAAAGAGCTGTCTTCAATTGTAGAGGAAGGTGAGTTTCTCAAAGAGTGGAAGAAATGGGACAAGATTCATAAGGCTAAAGTTCCGGTTAGAATGGTAGCAAATTATAAGGTTTCACCGATGCAACTTAAGAATGACAAAAGCACGATTATATGGAGGCAATTCGATGCTCCTGAGCCAGAAAACTATTGGTACAGAGTATGTGAAGGTCCAGCTGCAAAAGACATCGAACGGCCATGGGGAGCCCTTTGGAAATCAAAACGACTAATGAGTATCGTTTCAGCAATTAGTGGGAGGATGGATTGGGATTTCGATGCGGTCCATGTGGTCCGAGGCATGAAGGCACAGAATAAGCAGCTGTGGCCTCATCTGGACGCGGATACATCTCCAGAAGCCATAGTCGCTAAACTTCAAGGGACGATTGAACCTTGGAGAAACTTATACATTGCAACGAATGAGCCCTTTTACAATTACTTTGATAAGTTGAGATCTTACTACAAAGTTCATTTGCTTGATGATTATAAGTATTTGTGGGGAAATACGAGTGAATGGTACAACGAGACGACTCTCTTGAATGGTGGTCGTCCGGTCGAGTTTGATGGCTATATGAGAGTTGCTGTGGATACAGAGGTTCTTTATAGGGCGAAAAAACGAGTTGAGACGTTTTATAACTTGACGAAAGATTGCAAGGATGGGATCAATACATGCTGAATATACAGATTAAAGGTGCATTTCTTTTCATGTTCTTGTCTCATGTTCTGCCTGTTTACAGTCTGTTTTGGTTTTCAGAACAGAGAATTGTTGTTTCAGCACTGTAGCTGTGGTTCTATATGTGATGAATTGTATTGATTTCATTCATGTTCTTGTGTTTATATGGTATCTGTTTCTATTCTTTTCTCTCATTTTAGAACCTTTTATTTTATTTATATAAGGGATTAATTACCTATACACCCCCTTGATATTTGGCATATTTACCAAATCACGTCTTGAGAATTGGACAATTACTATTATATCCCATACCATTATTTTAGCTAATGTGCAATACTAGTATACCCTCTTGTCCATGAGATCTATTTGTAATGTTTCAAGATTTTCAAGGAGCGCAATTGTAATTATCCGTTAGATGAAGTAATATTAGAGGATATAATGGTAATTATTCAAATTTTAGTGGATGTTTTGATAATTATGACCAATCTTAGTTGAGGTAATTATTCCTTTGTATAGCTCTATTTCTTGTGGAAAATGGAAAAGATGATTGTCGTTTTCGTATTATCCTTGTTTAGAACCTCGTCTTCCACCGAGTGGCTTCTTTATAGAAGTGCTTTGTTGCTATTGGCGGTAGTGTTGGTGATATTAGCATTCTTTATCTTAACCAATCAACTATTCGTAAAATATGAGTCCTTAAAAAATATACTAAAATTAGCATTATTTGCACGCTTGATGTGTCCTTGTGTGAGTTTAATAATCAGAATACAATTGATATATGCACATGCATGATTGTGGAGTTAAAGTAATAATATTATGTTGTTTTTTTCATGAAAATACTAGTATTGGATTTTCAGTCTATTTAGGGTTAATTACCAATAATAAAAAAAAAGAAAGTATACTTAGGGTTGGCAATAGTGCGGGCAGGAATAAGTTTTACCACTACCCGAACCTGTTCCCGTAGTGTTTTTGAAGTTTGAAAAGCTACCCTTACCTCTTTTATGATTCAGAGCCTGCACCCTATGCGTCCCTATCTGCCCTATTTATTTTTGTTAATTATTTACATCACAAAATATAATTAAAGGAATATTACAATATTATAATATAACAACAAAATCATATAAAATTAATTTTTTAGATAAATACATTTTTTCAAAATAAAATATATATGAAAATCGATCAAATATAATACATTTATCTAATGTATTTTATAATGTATATAATATTATAAAAATTGGGGTGGGTTTACCTTTAGCCCGAACCCGAACCCCTCTGTCCCGCAAAAGTTACTACAATTACTCTATGGCTTTTTGCATAAGTTGCATTTTGAGATTTAAATAGATAACAATAAGGATATTTTTCTGGAAAAGGAATATAAAAACACTCTAAAAGAGCTAATATTTTATTAAGAGCATAAGATGAAATAAATATCGAAATTGAGTAAGATCATTATCCAATTCCTTCGTGTAGAATTTTGGAGCTTGGAACTATTAGCGTGTATTAGGGGTTCTCGACTCCTTGCCTGATAGTATTTTTCTTAAACTAATTTATTTTTGTGATTAGTATTATTAGTAATAATATTATTGAAGTAAAACATAACCTTTTTAAACAAAACTATATAAATACATTATAAAATTAAAATTCAACCACCCAAATTATTATTCTTTTTTTTTTTTTTTGAACAAGTTAAAGCTCAACTACCCAAATTAGGGTTGCAATTTATGGTGTATACTATGTTACAATTGTCCCATGAGTTCAATAATTGTGTCTCATTTAATATTGTTAACAATTTTTTGCAATATATTTTAATGCCGTATCAACTGCAAGTACGAATATACCCTTCTCTCTTTCTATTCCGGACCCACCCCACAATGTTATTGTTCTGTGTTATCTTTATAAAAAACACGAGTTCATGCCAACATGATGGTAATTGGATCCACAACCAATATGAGGGAGATGAATAAAAATTACAGCAAATAAGAAGGGTATTTACTTATTTATGAAATAAAAGGAAAGGTAGTGGTAGTTGGTGACCTTAAGCACTGTTCTGTTGTGTTTGGATTCTCGTGTCTAACAATAAATATATGAACAAACTAGTGCAAGTACTGGGTGCATCAACATAGTATCCTTAAGGGTAGTTATTTACTGTCACATAGTTTTATCATAATTGTCATTTGAGCTACATAAATAACGTACATATATATAAATATAGTACTAAGGATACAATCAATGAGCCTTAACCTAATTGATTAAGGGAAGGGAAGGTCTCACAACATATGAGTTTGATTTTTACTCAATGCTTGTGGGCTTTTATCCTACCGATTAGTAGTCTTGTTTCATATTTTACTGTATAATAATTTTGTTAAAGAATTTTCGCTATTTATCGATTTTGGATGCTATATTGATGTAAGGATTAACTATACTAACGGTTTTTCTTAAAAAAAAATTATAGCACTAAGGATATTATATGTTATGGCAATAATTTGCTGCCTAAGTTGCACTACATAAAATATAAGTGCTATTAAATCTTGGCACATGCGCATTTCATACTCATTTTAGGTAACTTCCAAACATAGTCAAAATAAATGTGAGCTATATCTATTATGACCGTATGGACGTTATATACGAGGTCAAATATGATTTTTAATTTAAATATGTGCTGTTAGAAAATTTGCGTGAGTTGTTACAACTTGTGTTAAAATTAAAGGCATATAAAATTGAAATTACAAAATATATCATAGAAATAATACAAAATTAGATGCATCAAGTAAATACATAGAACACATAAAAGAAAACCTACTTGAGATGGCAATGCATATAAGAAAATATAAGTCGGGATCTGTTGTTCCAACAGTGTCTTTAAGGTTTTGATTACCACTCACACAGTACTATAAGGTTCTCGGCAACAAACCTCTTAAGATACAACGGCTACTCCGGCTAAATTAGCACTCCAATTGGACAGACTTTCGAACCAACTGCTGACTTGAAACTCTCAAAATTACAAAGTAAAAAATGCGTGTTATGGTATGGTGTATGCAAGCAAATGAATGCAGAATTTTTTGCTATATTTTTTTATATCTTTTGGCCATAAATACACACTCTATTTATAGACTACAATGTGACTTTATGCAAAAGTTGCAACTACTGACTTTTAATTTAATAGACATATATTATGTCTTTTCGACTTAAAATTTAAATTAATAGACATGATCAATGTCTAATTGCATAAGGCAACACTCATTCATTTAATTTTTTTGAAAAATCACTATTGTTCTAGAAGAGTTTTATCAAAAAAATAAACATTTAATTAAGTCTAGTCCAAGAAGATTAAATCGCTACTGGACCACACTCACTTTTGCTTCAATTTCCCCATTCACATTTAATGAATTTTAATAGTTAATCACACAATGAACATCTCCACATTGAGATGTTCAGTTTAACATTAAATTTTACAAATTTAATTAAGTATAACATATTAAAATTTTTGAGCCAAAGTTAGGACCTCAAATGGGTGTATTATATCAAAATTCTCACATGTGCAAGATGAATTAAATAAAATATAAGACCAAATACAATTGGGTGAATGTAATAAAAATAAGAAAACTATTTTGGACTCAAATTGTATCATCGTATTACTTCAGGAAATTTTCGAGATTAAAAAGTAATCTGAAATTATTTTTTAATTTATATGTTTTTATTACTTCTTTTCTAATATCTCCATTTAATCTTGCAAATTCTCAACTAAAGCTTTTAGTTTCCTTCTGTGAACCCTGAATTTTATAGGTCAATAAGGTCTTTATTCAAATGACAAAATGAACGAATCTGAGTTAAATGTTATGTATTTGATTCCTACCAATATGTGGGATTGCTTTTTATAGTATAGTGGGCTGTTGATAATTTTTTTACTGTATAATAAGATTTTGAGGATTTTTCTTAATGATTGTATTGATTTTTGTTTGTTATTAATGATTTACTCTTGAATGTTGTAATCTCTTATTTTTAAAGAAAAATAAAAACTTTGAATTTTATAGAAAATATTTAAAACATCTTCAACATAATCCATCAACTCTTAAAAAGATTTATCAACATAAAATATAATCACTAAATAATAAATTACATACATTACATTACAATCCTATTCATCAAATAATTCAAGAATTAAAAAAAAAAAGAGAGAGAGAGAATTTTCCCATAGGTCAATAAGCGACTTTGACTGATGTTCCCTTTCACACCTCTTTTATGCCTTGATGATTAACACTAAAAAATGTCATTAACAACCTTAACAAATAATCAGTGACTAGATTACAGCTAATCTTAAATTGAATCCCATCTTTGCCCTAAATCCTAATTAGCCCCACCATTATCATCAATCATCATCCCCAATTGTTTTCCCTCCAGTTTCCTGCTTTAATACCTTGCACACCACGCTTCAAGCACTTGTACATTCCCCTTATATCTACAATAAGTAGATGGACAAAAATATCCCCCATGTACATATATCTACATAAAATAATTTTGGTGTGCATATATAAGCTTTGGATTGATTATGCATACGTCCACTGCGTGTGCTTCTGTGTGAGAGAGAGATCAAAATCACATAGAAGAAGAGCGCCACCCTTTAAACACACACACAAACACAATAAAAAACCCTAGTGTGGAATCGTGGTGACTCAGTGCGATGGATGCCGAGTCGACTCAGTTCCAGCAAGCCCAACTGGCGGCGATTCTGGGGCCGGACCCGGCGCCGTTCGAAACTCTAATTGCGCATTTGATGTCCTCCGCCAACGAGCAGCGGTCCCACGCCGAGTCGATCTTCAATTTGCTCAAGCAGAACGATCCGAATTCGCTCGCTTTGAAACTCGCCCACTTGTTGTCATCCTCCGCTAACCAGGAGTCGCGCGCAATGTCCACTATCCTTCTCAGGAAGCAACTGACTCGGGATGATTCGTTTATCTGGCCTCAACTCACTGAGTCGACCCGCTCCGCAGTGAAGAACATCCTCCTGTCCGCTATCCAGAACGAGGAATCCAAATCTATTATTAAAAAGCTTTGTGATACGGTTTCCGAGCTTGCCTCATCGCTCCTCCCCGATAATCAGTGGCCTGAGATTTTGCCATTCATGTTTCAATGCGTAACTTCCAGTTCCCCTAAATTGCAGGAATCCGCTTTCTTGATGTTTTCTCAGTTGGCTCAGTTCATCGGAGAAACGTTGGTTCCGTATATTACTGATTTGCATACCGTTTTCTTGAATGTATTGAATAATTCTCCAAATCCGGATGTGAAGATTGCCGCTCTTAGCGCGGTTATTAATTTTATCCAGTGCCTGTCAACTCCGAATGATCGGGATAGATTCCAGGATTTGTTGCCATCGATGATGAGGACGTTGACCGAGGCGCTCAACTCAGGGCAGGAGGCAACGGCCCAGGAGGCTTTGGAGTTGTTGATAGAGTTGGCTGGGACGGAACCGAGGTTTTTGCGCAGGCAGATTGTTGATGTTGTGGGGTCCATGTTGCAGATAGCCGAGGCCGAGAGTTTGGAGGAAGGCACTCGGCATTTGGCTATTGAATTTGTGATTACTCTGGCTGAAGCACGCGAGAGAGCACCTGGGATGATGCGCAAGATGCCCCAATTTATTAACAGGCTATTTGCGATTTTAATGAAGATGCTTTTGGATGTGGAGGATGACCCTGCGTGGCACAGTGCAGAGACCAAGGATGAAGATGCTGGGGAAACAAGTAATTATAGTGTTGGCCAAGAGTGTTTGGATAGGCTTGCAATCTCCCTTGGTGGAAACACTATTGTCCCGGTAGCATCTGAGCAGATGCCAGCTTACCTGTCTGCTCCTGAGTGGCAGAAGCATCATGCAGCCCTCATTGCCCTTGCACAAATCGCAGAGGGTTGTTCAAAGGTATAAATAGATTAAGGTTACCATGTTTAGTGATGGATATGGCATTGATGACACTATTATAATTAATTGCATTTGTTTTTCATTGTTTTATGTGAATATTGTCTTGTTCACGCCCTCTTATGTTGAAGCTTGCATAACAAATTTGTTATTTTAAGAGTTTCATTTAGAATAATTATTATCCTTTGGCAATTTGCCAGGTTGATTTGTAGTTGATATTGTAGAATCCAGGTGTTGTCTTTGTTGTTTGATTATTGATGTATAGTCATTCAAAAGAGTTCATTGTATTATCATTGTCAAAAGATGAAAATATGATGCCAAATTAATTTGAACATCAGTTTATGCTTCATACCTCTTTTTCTTTGCTTTACTTCAATTCCTTCTGGTTGTCATGATTACAGCTAATTGCTACACATTAAATCTAGTAATTATGTTCTGTTTGACTTCCTAGCACGTTTATGGTGCATGGCTCAATATCGTTTCTTGATTAATCTCACTGGGAGGCGCCAAGTTTATTGGCAAATTGTTTCTCTAGCCACTAAGGAATTTTCCTTACATCTGTAGGAAACGATATGTGTTTCCTTGTTGGTTGACGCATGACCCTTTATCATCTATTGTTACAGGTGATGATTAAGAATTTGGAGCAAGTGGTGAACATGGTTCTAAATTCTTTTCAACATCCTCACCCTCGTGTGAGGTGGGCAGCTATTAATGCAATTGGTCAGCTATCGACTGATTTGGGCCCAGATTTACAAGTTCAGTACCATCAGCATGTGTTGCCAGCACTAGCTGCAGCTATGGATGATTTCCAGAATCCTCGAGTACAGGTTTGTCAATTCTGTTGAATTATCATCAATTCCTTTTTTTCCCTGGCTCAGGTTTTTCACATCCTTCATCATGAATTTGGTATATTTATACACAGGCCAATGAAAAATGCTTAATTTGTCAACTGTTTGGCATTATGTTTTTGTTTCTATGTGTTGGGGCAACATTGCATGTTAGGTGGCCTTTCTGAACTTTTGGCTTTCTTGTTTGATTTTATAGGTTGCCATCTGATTCATGACTTGTATTTTGGCTGCATTAAATTCTTGCCATGTTTCCTCTGTGTTGCTGATATTATTCAGCTTTGTTACTCTATGGTTGTGTTCTTATCTGAATCAAAGTTTAGGTTCTGATGTTCCACGTTATGTTCCAATTTCATAGTGTTATTTCTCTGATTATGTGTGTGTGTGTGTGTGTGTGTGTTTGTGGTTATATATTTTCTATCTTTGCAGGCTCATGCAGCTTCGGCTGTGCTCAACTTCAGTGAAAACTGCACTCCAGAAATTTTGACACCTTACTTAGATGGGATAGTGCACAAGCTGCTTCTACTGCTACAGGTGCAAATAGTTGAAAACAGTTTTATGTGCTAGACGTCATACACAGATATTATGTTTATGCTAGAGCAGATGTAATGTTATCTTAACTGGTTTATGTTGCATAAATTGCAGAATTCCAAACAAATGGTACAGGAGGGTGCCTTAACCGCATTAGCTTCAGTTGCTGATTCATCTCAGGTATACAAATGTTGTTAAGGTTTTTTAAATTGATAGTAGTGTTGCTTTGCTATATGTTTCTGAATCTGTGGATCTTATGACAGGAACACTTCCAAAAATACTATGATGCAGTAATGCCTTACTTGAAAGCTATCTTGGTGAATGCAACAGACAAGTCTAATCGCATGCTTCGTGCGAAAGCAATGGAGTGTATCAGCTTGGTTGGGATGGCTGTTGGAAAGGATAAATTCAAGGACGACGCCAAGCAGGTAAGGAAAGGATACATTCAAGGAGTATTCAAGCTGTTGGTTTATTTGAATGGGCAGTTTTGCGTGATGTTTCTTTTGTGTTTTATAGGGTTGTCTTAGTTATACTTTCTCTATGAACATGATATGTGTAGTATTATTGGTCTAACTCAACTGGATCTCACGATCTTACTGAAATTAATTTAGGTTTATTACGGTTGCAACATGTTGGTTATTCATCTCTCTCTATCTATCCCTTTGATTCAAGGTCATGGAAGTGCTCATGTCATTGCAAGGATCACAAATGGAGGCAGATGATCCCACCACTAGTTACATGTTACAAGTATGTCTGTCTCTGGAAGCTGTAGAGTCCGAAGTTCTTTGTGTGTTTGTGTATCCAAGTTCAAGCCAATACCTTTTGTTCTTTTGTAGGCATGGGCCAGACTTTGCAAGTGCTTGGGACAGGATTTCCTACCTTACATGAGTGTAGTCATGCCTCCTTTGCTTCAGTCTGCTCAGCTAAAGCCAGATGTGACCATCACATCTGCTGATTCAGACAATGAAATTGATGATTCAGATGATGAAAGGTCTTCTTCATTCTTATACTTTTATGGTTTTGTCTTAAAGATTCTTTTCTTTTGTTTTACTTTCTAAGCATGTCAATTGAAATAAAGACACTCAAATATGTTAAAGTTGTTATCTGTCTATTCTTATCATGAAATTGCTTCACCCTATTCATGGTCTTCAGAAGCATATATCTTAAATTATGAACTTATGTTTAGCAACCTGGTTTAGTACCTTCTTGAACTTGGCACAGAAGTAATTAGTTGCAGTCTTATATATGTAACTAAAAATGCTGGATGTACGGTTGCTTATGTGCCACTCACTATACCATTCACTGAAATGTAATACGTTAATTTAACTTTTCCATTGTATTGCAGCATGGAGACCATCACCCTAGGTGATAAAAGAATAGGGATTAAGACTAGTGTCCTCGAAGAAAAGGCCACTGCTTGCAATATGCTATGCTGCTATGCTGATGAGTTGAAGGAGGGTTTCTACCCATGGATTGATCAGGTTGGCTGGTGAAGATATGTCACTTTTGCTTTGTGTCTCTGATGGTTGATAACAATTTGAAGTTTTCATGACCCATTCTAATTGGCGTAGGTTGCTCCAACATTGGTTCCCCTTCTAAAGTTTTATTTCCATGAAGAAGTAAGGAGGGCTGCTGTTTCAGGTAATATAGATTTTGCCATAGGCAGTTCTCCTTATGATAGACAATATTGCACATGTTCAGGAATGTTCATTGTTTATTTCTAGCAATGCCGGAGCTATTGCGATCTGCAAAGTTGGCTGTGGAGAAAGGGATAGCTCAGGGCCGTAACGAGGCATATATTAAGCAGTTGTCAGACTATATATTTCCTGCTTTAGTTGAAGCTTTGCATAAGGTGTGGCTATAGATAATTAAATACTTGTATTGCGAAATGAAATAAGTATGATTGAGATGCTTAATGTGTGTGTTGTGATATACAATTGTCATGTCTTGCAGGAGCCTGATACAGAGATATGTGCAAGTATGTTGGATGCTTTGAATGAATGTCTGCAGGTGGGTCATTTTTGTTGTAGATTAAATTATACTTTTAAAGACATTAAAATATACTGTTCAAATTGCAAGCATGCAATAAAAATGGATGATTGTCGGTGACCTGTTCTGGAGTTGCATAAAATGTTAAACCAATTTTCGTACCCCTCATCTGTTATGCTGGTTAGAACTAAGAAGCGACGCAAATGCAAAATATGTACGCACTTGAGTTATCTTGTTTGAAAATGTTCTGTTTGTTTCTTCTACCAGGGTAAAAGCACCATAAATATGCAGATCTTGATCTAGGCTACTCTTTAAGAAAGAAAAGATTTAGGCTACTCTTTAACATGTGATTTAGGAATTAGAATTTACATGGACTTTTGGGTATGCTGTGAGCTTGGGAGCTTATCTGAGTACTGATGGTTTTTCTTGTAAAATTAGTCATGCTTATGAATCTACTTCACTATTATGTATCTGTTTAGAGCTGTAACAGTAGATTGCCTAACCGAGCAATTTGATTATTGTGAAGTAGATCAACAACTAAATTTCTGCTTGGAAATAACTCGTACAAATTAGTGCCAGTGCATTAACAAATTATTGAATTAGACCAGATTTTTGGAGGCCTTTTAACTCCTTATTTACTGGGAACTGGTCATATAATTTCATTTGCCTTATTTATCTCGTATGCTAGAAGTTTCAATCTTAAATGGATGTTGTCTTAATCAAATTCTGATTTATTTTTATTTATTTATTTAACTTTTTTCTTTTTTTAATCTTTGTCTGCTGCTGGCGTTCAATTCACCGTTCTCTGTATATTCTCTCAGATTTCTGGACCTCTTCTAGATGAGAGTCAGGTTAGAAGCATAGTGGATGAGATAAAACAGGTTATTACAGCTAGCTCAAGTAGAAAAAGAGAGAGAGCTGAGAGAGCCAAGGCTGAAGATTTTGATGCTGAGGAAGGAGAATTGCTTAAAGAGGAAAACGAGCAAGAAGAAGAAGTGTTTGACCAAGTTAGTAACCTGGGGGGGGGGG
>JACFYI010003734.1:561220-576530 GCA_014898755.1 Handroanthus guayacan
GATATGATGATCTATATTTTAATTATTTGCTAGTTGTTAAATCATGTCAATTCAGAACTGAGAATTTATAAATTGGTCTTGCTGATTTAGGTTGGTGAAATCTTGGGAACCTTGATTAAAACATTCAAGGCTGCTTTCTTGCCGTTCTTTGATGAACTGTCATCATACCTCATGCCAATGTGGGTAAGTCTTAGTCACTTGTTGTGCCATTTTCACCCTTTACCCACCTTTCTTCTTTCTTGAGAGGGAATATGAGTTTGAGGATCTAACAATATTGGAAATTGATGTGTATCTGTGATCCTTCACCACATCACGAGCGATGTTTTATCCTTGCAGGGAAAGGATAAGACGGCTGAAGAGAGAAGGATTGCTATTTGCATCTTTGATGATGTGGCTGAGCAATGCCGTGAAGCAGCTCTAAAGTAAGAACATGTACAGTAACAGATTCTGGAATTTGGTTCCAATCCGGAATTCTGATGCAATTCTTTTTATGTGACCAGGTACTATGATACATATCTTCCTTTCCTCTTGGAAGCATGCAATGATGAAAATCCAGACGTCCGACAGGTTTGCAAAGATTACAGCATACAATTATAATAGATGCTGATAATGCTATGTAAAACATTTCTGAATTGCTTCTCATTGCCATTCTCAGGCTGCTGTCTATGGACTTGGTGTATGTGCAGAATTTGGTGGTTCTGTATTTAAACCACTTGCCGGAGGTAAGAATTAAGATGCATGCACGTGGACTCATAGAGTAGATATTTTGGATATTTACACTGACTTTGTTCATTTAATTCGTTCAGAGGCTCTTTCAAGGCTCAATGTTGTTATCAGGCATCCCAACGCTTTGCAGCCAGACAATGTGATGGCATATGATAATGCCGTTTCAGCTCTGGGAAAGATATGCCAATTTCACCGTGACAGCATTAATTCAGCTCAGGTATTTGTTTAGCTTGTTATTTGTTTCATAGATAACACTAAACTACTATAAATAAATATTATAAGTCTTGGTTATAGGAGGTAACATGTGGACTATGTCTACGCTATGACCTGCCTGTTGCCTGCAAGTCAGCTAACTACGAAAAATTATTAAGTTTTCTAGTAAACAAAAGTATTGGCCACTTTTAATCTTGAGGGTTTGAAGCGCTAATGGGCTTGAATATACTTTCCTAGCAAACATAAAGGCCTAATATGCTCTATTAGGTTATCAATCGATTTAAATATGACATTCCTTTTCCCCAGTTGTAAAAAGAGAAACATTTTAACTTTTGACAACTTGCATGCTTTACCCCACGTTTTATCAAAGCCTCATGACCTTTTTTCCCCCCTCCGGTTCTAAGAAGAGAAACAGTTAACCTTTTATAACTTGCATGCTAATATTTTCATTTACCGCACATTTTATCAAAGCCTTACTGGGAAAAGTTGCTTATAGGTGGTTCCTTTGTGGTTGAGTTGCTTGCCGATAAAGGGTGATCTCATTGAAGCAAAAGTTGTTCATGACCAGCTTTGCTCTATGGTTGAGAGGTGCGAATCTGACACTATTCAAGTTCTGCAATTTTCCATTTCGTCTCTTCATTTCTGTTTAAATGTTCACCATGTGTTCCCATTTCAGGTCTGATAGTGAACTTTTGGGTCCAAACAATCAGTATCTTCCTAAAATTGTCTCTGTATTTGCTGAGGTTAGTTTTCTAATCTCTTTGAGGGCCTAGAGATGTTATCAATGTACAAGCTCAGCATGCGAGTGTAGATACAAATGACTCTGAAGTTGAGATCCCTTTGTTAAGACATGGTTGCCTAATTTGTTTGAACATTTTCAGCATGTGAAGCTTCTCCATTTGATGGCTATTTTGTGTCATTAGTTTCCTCTTTGGAAGAGACCACAAATGGAGAACTTATTTTCCTGAATACATCTCACAGAGAATTTAAATATTTTCTGGACTTTCTTCATCAGTATTGAAATATTCTTCTGTTTCAGGTTATCTGTGCAGGCAAGGACCTTGCCACAGAGCAAACAGCTAGAAGAATGATCAATTTATTGAGGCAGCTACAACAGACACTGCCTCCGTCCACCCTTGACTCCACATGGTCATCCTTGCAGCCTCAGCAGCAACTTGCGTTGCAGTCAATTCTGTCATCAAATGCTCTTGGCTGAAAAAGGACGGGACTAATTCGTAATGGAGTTACTGCTTGTGTGCAATTGATGTGTTCCCAGTCATATATTTGTTCCTCAATTCTTTTCAGATGAGAGATGTCACGGCATTCATTTGCATATGCAGTTTGATGCATCAACCTGTTGGTTGTTTGGGTTGAGGGTGAATGCATTTTGCTGGTAAATGTAGACTATATATAATGTGTATATTGAGGGGGCATGGGGGGCGGGGTTTGGGGGTTAAGGGCCCCCCTTGGGGATTGGGGGGCTATGTGATTTGTGAGATTTTTGTTGGTCAATTTGTGAGATTTGAGGTTTCGTCAGAGAGGCAATACTTGTGGCAGTTTTGGTCCCAACATGCTGTTGTTTACAGCAGAGGATGTTATAACACAAGAATATGGATATACAAATTTGGGGTTCATTTATTTTGTTAGTTTTGATCATTTGTTGAGTATTCATGGAACTTTTGCTTCGAACATGAGTTAATATATGAGCAATATTTTGTGTTTTCAAATTTTATCTTTGGCTGTTACATATAGTTACGTAGAATACATGAAGGGGGCGTGTACAATAGCTTCTAAGAAACACGTTTTAGATATAGTTTTAATTAAGCTGTTATGTAGTGTTTGGTAACATTATGTTTGTTTATTTTCTAAAATTAAGCAAGAGAAAAATCAGAATTACAGCCTCTTGGTATTAAAAACTTTTCTAAATATTCTCAACTTTATAATTTTTTTTTTTTTAACAATTTTTCACTGCTTCGGGAGGTAAAAATTATTGCAAACATCTTGATGTTTGATGAGATTGGTTGCCCAATTTGAGAAACAGTTGAGTTGCATGAATCACTACACGTGTACATGTATACATGGTTCATTAGTTCTGGTAATTCGGCTATTAGGAGGACAAACAAAAACGGTCATGACAAATAAAATAGAAACATTCTTCTTAGAGAAGAAATGGATTATACAATTCGTGACCACTTTCTAGTGATTTCTATCTCATTGGATCTAGGAAACACACACTAGCATTATAAAACAAGGGTTAATTACATCTATATCCTATCCAATAGTAAAAGTACTGTTAAACAGTCAATTTCTTCCTCTTATTAAAAGTTTATATATGCTTCTTAATTCTTAAGAAATGGAAAGTTAACCAAATTATCATGTCATTAAGATTTAAAAAGAAAAATGTTGAGAAAACCTGAAAATTCCTTGAAATGAATTTTTGTATTAAAAAAATATATCAAAATATTTTTAATTCAAGAAAAAAAAAACTTAAGAGTTTACTAAGGTGCTTTTTAAATAACTCTTGAACTATAAGAACGTTAGTGATTCTACATTGATAATAAAACTGTATGATGTGCTAGAGATATTTTGGGCAAGAATTCCAAAGAAACTTCAAAATTAATCCATAAAATAATAGGAAGTAACCATTCAAACATCAATTTTTGCTACCTTTTAGTTAAAATTATTTTTGTGAGACAAAATAAATTGCATATTCACATTTTCGGGGGTTAAGGAAAAAAAAAGATAAAAATAAGAAAGTCCCAAAGAAAAAGGAGTTAAAAAAAAAAAAAGGAGTAATAGTAGGAAAGTGGAATTACACGAGAGAAAAGCACGAAGAAGGGCATGTAATGGGTGTGTAGCCACGTCATTTCCTTAGCTTTCCCTTTCTACAATAAAAAGAGGAAACATTTGAATCAAATTCTCTTAATACAACCTCAAACCCCACTCTCTTCACTTCTCACAACCTCAAATTTGTGAGTATTTAATTCTACTAGTTTTACTTTTCCTTTTTAGGTTCAGTTTTGTTCATTTACTACTGTCTACAGGTACAATTAATTCATTGCTCGAATAAGTTTGGTAAGTGCGGAAAAGGAAAAAGAACCGATGCCCAGTTCATTTATTGCTGTGATTTTGTTCGGTTTACATTTTCTGTTGAGAATTTGTGCTCGATTGTTTAAGTAGGGTTCGTGGGGTTGTGTCTTTTATTGGTTTTTGCTATTATTGTGTATGTGATCTTTTCTGGGAGTTTCTTGTTTACTTGTATGCTGTTGTTCTTCCTATTCTTCTCCTCTCTGTTTCGTTTTCAGATGGGAAATTGAGGTTTGAAAGTTTCTTTGTTTGTTTGTGCTATTAATTCTGAAGCCATGAGCACTTTTCTTTAATTGCTGAAAGAATATTAAAAGTATTCTATGGGAATGAAATTCAGTCCTGAATTGATTTGGTGTAGTTCATATAGCAGCAATGTCGAGCGGAAATGGAAAGTTTCAATTTTTATTTGCCACATTTGTTTTTTGTCCAAAATTACAGAGGACAAGCTAGAGAGAGAGAGAGAGAGAGAGAGATGGGTTTTTTGTTATTTGTCTTATTTTCTTGAATGGAGGAGAAAATGGGGTGGGAACGGTCAAGTTTGCTATTTTATGGTAGTTTCTTGTGGCCGCTGTATTATGAACTGTGACAATGTGTTGATGGCGTGTTTTAAATTGCCTGAACTTATTGCTTTCTCATTGCCTCTGTTTCATGTACTTCGTGGCCTTCGTTGCTTGTTGTGGCTGGTATGATGCTTACAACTTGGGTGAATAGTTGTAGCGGAAAAAGAATTGTTTTACACGATAAACTGATTGGATTCAAAGTCCTATCACGAAATGTCAGGCGGGGAGGGCAGAAAACTCTCAAACCAGGATATACAACTGGTAAGCTATTGAGCTCGAATTGTTTTGCATGACTAAATGCGCCTACTTATTTTGTGAAATAGAGAGGGAAGGAAATAAACTAAAGGAAAACAAAGAACAAGTATTACAAGGTGATTTATGTTGTTTTCTATTTTCATTTGATAAATTCTTATCTCAGGTGCAAAATCGTATAGAACAGTGTCTCCGGCATTACATGAACAAAAAGGAAGTCATAAATGCTCTCATTATTCAGGACAACATTGAGCCACATTTCACTGAACTAGGTATGGTAATGTGCTTTTTTTACTTGATGATGTTTAGGGATGATAATTCCTTGAATACCGAACCGTCTGTTAAATAGTTTTAGAAAGCTGTTCCTCTTTCATTTGTTCTAAAGTTGTTTTCTACCAATGAACATTTAAGGGAGGAAAGAAAATCTCCCAGTTTGTGTATCTGTGTGTCTGAATATATTTTGGAGTTGCGTTTATTCTTCTTGATCTTTTCCCATATTGAACCTCGAACCTCACTCATCCAGTATAGACCTTTTGAGATGCATTAATTGTTCCAACCCGTCTTGAGTAGTCCTACTCTTACTTCCTAAAACTTTGCCTGAAGTGCTCATTTTTTACCCTTATAAGCATATTTCTCGATAAGAAAGAACCAACTCTATTATGGGAGGTATTCGTCTCTTTTCATGATAGAATGCGTTATTGCTGGTTTTTCCATAGAATGCCTGTTCAACTTGTCTGGATTTATCGGCCTCCCACTTGTGTTACAACAATCTTGCTGTTCTCTAGGGTTATTTTTATGTGCATGTCCCTTCAGTCGATGTGATTTGGTGCTTGTTTTCCAGTTTGGCAGAGGCTTGAACAAGAAAATCAAGAATTTTTCAAGGCTTACTATCTTAAGCTATTGGTGAAGGACCAAATAATGGAATTCAACAGGTTGCTTTCAGAACAGGTGGAGCTGATGCGTCGCATTGGATTAAGTGGGATTGCTCCTGTGCTCACATCTAACGGATCACATGTTTCACCAAGTAAGACTTTTCATGTAAATATCTCAATATGACTGTTGTTTACTTCATGATATTCTTGGTAACTGATTCGTATAATTTTCCTAAATTGCAGAGGTTGGCTTACCCACTAGATGAAATGTCATAGATCTTAGTATATATAGTAACTTTGCCTCTCTATAATGTTTTTTGTAATTTCTTTACTGCAAAAATCCTTAAATGTTCTGTATGTTCTGGTAAAGAGTTACTATATAAAATCACAAATTATTAAAATATTGCTCAAATCATCAACTATGTCAAGTTTGGTGGTCTTCTGATAATAACTTTCTGCTTCATAAGAGAATCCTTAAGAGGGATTTGTGGTAATTAATGTACAAGGATGTTTCCTAACTGACTTTACGGGCATAGAAGAATATGCTCCTTAAGAGTTTGTAGCAATGAGGACAATAAACATGACAAGCATTACCTCGAACTAGATGTGAGGAAGTCTTCTTTATTTATTTATTTATTTTTTTCATTTGTATGTGAATATCTAACCCATAAGTTACTTTGTAACCCTCATAATTCCCTTCCATCCCTATATTATTATCCGAGATTCCATGGAACCGTTTTAAATGATTGCAACACAATGTCTCGTTCGAAGAGGCTTACTTAATATGTCAATGGTACAGCACAGCGTATCTCCACATCCGGTGCTGCCCAAAATGCAAGGCCTCTTAAAACAGAAGACATCATGCAGGCTAATGTGTTTCACAACTGTGGATCGTCAATCCAGTCCTGTGTGCAAGGAACTCTTGATGGACCCATTCATGGTAGAAAGATTGATGTGCCTTCAAGCTTGTTCTTGTCCCAAAACTCGAACATTGGATTGGGTCAAGCGATGAACGGGAAGATTGTCAAAACGGAAGCTGGTTTTGTTGGAAGTTCACCTTTTGACTTCAGTCCTAACAATTATCTGGAATCTCGTCCTCTGATGGGCGATGCATCTGTATCGTCTTTCAGTAGTGTAGAGTCTAATACACAGCACATCAATGATCCGATCTTGGATGGTGATGCTTCATCATTTGGCTTTTTGACGCAAATTCCTCAAAATTTCAGTCTCCCTGAGTTGCCGGCTGATTTCACCAGTAGTTCTGGTCTGATCTCTCTCCCTCTCTCTCTCTCTATATATATATATATATATATACACCAAATCTGAGCTTCTT
The DNA here is from genome assembly GCA_014898755.1 of Handroanthus guayacan. Classification (NCBI taxonomy): domain Eukaryota; kingdom Viridiplantae; phylum Streptophyta; class Magnoliopsida; order Lamiales; family Bignoniaceae; genus Handroanthus; species Handroanthus guayacan. Next base: position 568,264 of record JACFYI010003734.1, read on the forward strand.
CTTTTTTTGGCTAAAACCAAGTTGGATTTACGACCATACGTTTGAGTTAATTTTTCATTTATACAATCCCACTGAACAAAATGCTAATTTTATAAGGGATTATTACCACAATACTTGTTGAGGTTTGACGATAACACCCTTGCCATTAGTTTAGCTGCCGAAAAACTTAATAGAGTGGTGGTTGTCTGAAAAATTACAATGCACCCCCGTGTGGTTTGGAAAATTACAACACCAGTTACACCACTCCTCGGCTGGGAGTGTTACTGTAATTTTCCAAACCACAACTATTTTCTACTAAATTTCCGTTAGCTGAACTAAAGTCAAGGGGTATTGTTAAAATTTCTCAAACCATGGCGTGTTAGGTAATTATCCCTTTTAGTAATGTGATCTGAGTCTTCCCGGGATAGCTACCATAATTCTGAGTCTTTAAATATTCTTGTGCCATTTCAGATTTACTCGAGAGTTATTGTAGACCTCCCTTCCTACCAACGGACACCAACAATTTTGTCGATCCCCAAGGTGAGTGACATCATCAATCTCAATTGATTTCCATCGTTTCGCTTTTAATAGACGTAACTTCTATTTATATCCTGACTTCTAGGAGATGTCGAAAGGTTGGACCCTGAATCTGAAAGTCTGAGATTCCAATGCTTCGGTGGTGACTGATTCGAATGTTCTTCGAACATTCTTGTCCAGCTACACGTCTGGATGGAGGTTCTTTGTATATTTGGCTTCAGACAAACTAATGGCTTTCAGGCATAGCTATCTGGAGGTACTCTTGATGTTGGGGTCAACTTCTTAGCTGAAATTGTCTTACTTTTAGTTTGGGGTGTCTGTCTAGTTTATGCTTTTGTTAGGTTGACCTGTAAGTATTGAAGTGATATATTTGAGGAATAATGTTGGTAAAGATGTATAAATAGGACAGTGTTTGTGTACATTTTTTTTTTTTTTTTTTTTTTTTTTTTGCCATACAAGTGATGTTTTGTGTTAAGAAGCCTCTTCAAGTTTGCCTTTCCCTTACATACATACATACATACATACATACATATTTAATGTTTTCGAGTTTTTTCATGTGGCATAATTTGGTAGACATTCCTTTTTATTTTGGTATCTTTTCTAGTAATCTTGTCGCTTTTTTTGACTCTCGTAATTTTGTTATGCACGAGGGATTGTCGTACCAGGAGGCATTTGTTTTGTTATTGATGATAAGCCAATGATTTTTTATTTTTTTTCCGAGTTTTAAAGTATGATTAATGACATGTTGTTGACTAATCGATTATGATAAAATGCACGTGACTTTTTGTTGTTATGAAAAATTAACTGATGAAAAGTTAACTACTTTCTGACCCGAGAAATTGTCGTTTTGAGTAATAAAAAATTCTCATAATGACTTAAATTATGTTACCAGTGGCGGAGCTAAGGTGGGGGCAGCTGTCCCTATAAAATTTTTCAAAATAATTTCTAAGTATATGATATTTTTATATTATTCTCATTGAATTAAAAAAATTTTTCCTTACTTTATCATTAAAAGAAAAAAAATAAATAAATGGGCTGAAAATTGAAATGTTCAAATCCTTTTCATGTGTTTACCTCTATCTTTCCATTCCCAAATCTCAGGATGTTTACATGATACTCATTCTTTTATTTCTATCTCTCTTCCTTACCCATGCTCAAATACCAATATTATGATTTGTATTTATTATATTGTTTGAAGAGATTCAAAACTCATTCAAGATTTTTTTTCTTTTTTTCCCTTCACCTGCAAGAGCTAAAATATGTGAGTATCTAATTCATTTCTTTCAAGTATAATTTGATCATAGAATCTTGATTTATTTCAATAATTTTGTGTCATATCAATAATGAATTTTATATTGTTTTTGTTTGTTTATTTATTTTTTTTTTACTCCTCTTAAGGTTTAGCTCATAATCTTTACTCTTTGCAAGGAAACTTTTTGTAAGGAAATTTTTCATAGAAGAAAATTTTTGTGAAAATTACAAGTAAATACTTTTATTCTTTTGTGAAAATTTAATGTTTGTATTGTTATCTTACGAGAACTGAAATTCGAGACCAAGGAAATGGTGATATATTTTATCGTTGGTGGATTTACAAATTGGAAAAACTTGTACAATAATTTAAAAATATGTCAACCCAACATGAACAATTGTAGTTATGAAGTATGTATTTCATTTGAATGTGTACAAATTTATATGTTGTTTTATATTTATTTATATATTTATATATTTATATTTATACCCCCACTGGTAAAAGTTTTTGGCTTCGCCACTAATTATGTATGAGGATAATAAATTAGTGTTGTCCTATTTAGTGTTGAAAAATTAACCATTGTCCAACCATAGGTTCCTTTAGCGTCGTTGGGCTTCCATGCTCGTTAATAAAGCATCAGATCATATTTTTATGTGATCTTTTATAATATTTCAACGTATGCATACTTGTATAAAAATTATCATATTACAAACTCATAACCCTCTATTACTATTATTGTGTAATTTTTTTCCCTTGAGAAAGTAATACTATTACACGATTTAAAATGCAGGGCTGTCATTTTAATCTTATAAATATATATTAATTATACGGTAAATATTAAACATATATGTATAGTGTACAAAAAGGGCTAGTTACAAAATTCAAAACAAGTTTCCTTCTTATTGCTGATTGAAACATACTTCATATCGTCGTGATTTAAATAGACTTTTCAGACAAACGATTAAAATATTCAATCAGTATGTCGATATGTCAATAATACCAAAGATCAATACAATAACAATTGAAGAAATATCTCTCACACAATAAAACAATCTTTAAACCTGAAAAAATACTCCGTACACTAATGAGTATCGAATTGTGATATCTAGGATTATGAGCTTCCACTTTGCTATTAGGACAAAAGCCTCATCGAAACGAATTGAAGTAGAATCTACCCATTGAGAAAGAATCCTCATGATTAATGTAAAAATACTTCATATTGACAAAATTCTCTGATGTTGGTGCAACAAAGCATTGATAGGGAACATGCAGCACAAGTAAAACCCACTATAAACATACATTCTTTGACATCACAATTAGAATTTTTTAACACTTAGAGGACAACACCACAACACCAATTCACAGCAATCCCTCAACATAAGCGAAATACCATCAATACATCAAACATAAAACACAAATCAAGGGAAAGATAGTATCCAACCCCTGCAAACCTCATACGGAGTCATAACCTGCAAATTACAACTAATAATCTTCACCTTCTTCTTCATCATCAACACCTTCGGCACCAACTTCTTCGTAATCCTTTTCGAGAGCAGCCAAATCTTCACGTGCCTCGCTGAACTCACCTTCCTCCATTCCTTCACCAACGTACCAGTGAACGAAAGCCCTCTTGGCATACATGAGATCGAATTTGTGGTCGATCCGTGAGAACACTTCAGCGACAGCTGTGTTGTTGCTGATCATGCACACGGCTCGTTGTACTTTGGCAAGATCACCACTGGGTACAACTGTTGGAGGTTGGTAGTTAATTCCACATTTGAAGCCAGTTGGGCACCTGTTATTTCAAGAAGGCGGGATATGTTCAGATTGGGGACATATCAAGAAAAAAAAAAGAGAAAAAAGATTATATATTTGTTTCCACTTTCCCACCAAGAACATGCAGCACATGATTCTTCATTGGTTGGCACATGCTCAGGCATGGCTGCCAGTTTGGAACTACTTTAGACGGTAATTGCCAGAGCTTTTGTTTTTTTGGAAAAATAAAAAATTGTAGAGAAAGCCGTAGAACAAGTTGAGAGTGCTCGAAAATAATAGTTGAAAGTACCAAGTAGATGCACGAGTTACAAGTGATGTGAGATTGCTTTTAACCGTTATCGCTTTTCTGCTGAAATTTAGAGAATTAGAAGAAAAACAAACAGAAACAGCGTTTGAAACCCTCAAAAACAGCTAAAATTCAACTAAAAGTTGAAAAGCACTTTTTTGAAGTTATCACAAACACCCCCTTAAATCTCTAGGATTGTGTTTGACGACCAATTCTTGATTTCTTACTGGCACTAGAGTCACATCCCACTAGAGGAAGACACATTAATCTCGCTCTGGGCATCAAAAACTAAAGCCAAAAAGCAATGAGAATAAGGTAATCAAATTGTTCACGCTCATCAACTTCGCAAATATAGATGAGATTTCTTACCAGTCGACAAACTGAACCGTCCTTTTAGTTTTGATGGTAGCAACAGCCGCATTGACATCCTTGGGAACGACATCCCCACGGTACATCAAGCAACAAGCCATGTATTTCCCATGTCTTGGATCACATTTAGCCATCATACTCGAAGGCTCAAATACTGTATTTGTAATTTCAGGGACTGATAGCTGCTCATGGTATGCTTTTGCAGCTGAGATAACAGGGGCATATGACGAGAGCATGAAATGGATACGAGGATATGGTACAAGGTTGGTTTGGAACTCTGTAACATCTACATTAATGGCTCCATCGAACCGTAAAGAAGTAGTTAGGGATGATATGATTTGAGAAATCAATCGGTTCAAATTGGTATATGTAGGCCTCTCGATATCTAAAGACCTCCGGCAAATATCATAAATGGCTTCATTGTCCAAGAGCACTGCAACATCCGTGTGTTCAAGAAGGGAATGAGTTGAAAGAACACTGTTATAAGGCTCAACAACTGCAGTCGATACCTGCAATAGGAAAGACACCCTCTTCTTGTCACATTGAGCACATGCAAGAGACAACATTCATACAATTCAAACTTGCATAAGAGACGTTGTAATTTGGAGACTACTGGTTATACTGAATACCATAAAAGTCGAGATTAAGCACCTGAGGAGAAGGATAGATTGTGAAACCAAGCTTCGACTTTTTCCCATAGTCAACAGACAATCGTTCTAGGAGCAACGAACCCAATCCAGAACCGGTACCACCACCTACAGCATTGAAGACCAAAAACCCTTGCAAACCCGTGCAGTTATCAGCCAACTTCCTCACTCTGTCTAGGCATAGATCAACAATTTCCTTTCCCACTGCAAAGAATCAGTAAAAGTGATCATGTTGAAACTTATTTGCAATGAATGAAGATATAACAAGTAAACAAGCCCTTGAGTACCATGCTGATACTCAACATTAAATACTTGATATCAGTCGCAAAGCTTAGCAAAGTTAATATATCAAACACAAACAGCAACCATAGGCTTCAGACACAGAATAAGTAGCACGAGGCAAGACGAGTATTTACCCGTATAATGGCCTCTAGCGAAGTTGTTGGCAGCATCTTCCTTTCCAGAAATGAGTTGTTCTGGGTGGAAAAGCTGGCGATAAGTCCCCGCCCTCACTTCATCAATAACAGTAGGTTCAAGATCAACAAATATAGCTCTCGGGACATGCTTCCCTGATCCAGTCTCACTAAAGAAGGTGTTGAAAGCATCATGTGCCACACCCACAGAGGTATCACTGCAAGCCCATGAGCAAATTAATGCATCAGAATTCACAAATCAACAAGATGTGAATATAAACAGGAGCATAAAAACTTAAATTTAATATAACTAATGCTTTTATGTTTTAAGTTCCTTCATATGATTCAACCATATTTCGTTTTGATTTCTTTTTCCTTCTTTTTCCCCTTGTTTTCACAATGCACGCATCTGTAACCTTCTCCTTTTAAGATTCGACAGACAATAACTCAATTGTTTATAAGAAGGGCAGATCAAGTGATCAACCTAGGAAACCTCAAGAACAGTTAAAGCTCGAGTCAATCACAATAGTTCCATCAAAACAAGGATCCCAGCAATGGAAAGACCATGAAAGACTACGAATTTTTCTCCCAAAACATCAAAATTCCCAAACAAGAAATAACAAAAGCGCACATAAATGATTAACAAATCACCAACATATTAACAAAATTACCTAGGCATCATCCCATCGGGCTGAATTCCATGCTCAAGGCAATAGAGCTCCCAGCATGAATTTCCCACCTGAATTCCAGCTTGACCTATATGTATGCTTATTATTTCCCTCATTTTTTTCTCAACAATTCTTCCTCCAATACCAAAAAGCCCAAACCCTTTTGTTTTCTTATCTATTGCTCCACAGGTCCAGGCCCCTTCTTTCTTGTGATCGCAACAAGAAAAAATGGGATTTTTTTTTTCCCCCTTTGGTTCTTCCCCTTCTCTCTCTCCCCGTCTTCCTGTAATATCTACGGTGTTGACTGAAAATGGAAAAGTATAAAAAAGGAAAATGGTGGGAGTGAGCCAAAGTGAGTGACTGGGCGTATGTGAAATTGCGAATTGCGAACACAGAAAGTGGGATTTGATAAATGGATTGGAATCCGAAGGCCCGCCATTTGGCCAGCTTTATCGCGGTCCCCATAACCCAGTCACCATCTTGTGGTTGGCTTTGGCAACCCCCCATCGGCCAATTGTGACATGTCACTAGTGCCCCCCAATTTTAATATATACGTATACATATTTTTTCTTCATAAAAAGGTGAATTTCATTATTAATAAAAAAGAGTCAACAATGGGAAAACCCTCAATTTTAACATATATTTCATGCGATACTGTGATTATATTCGAAGTGCTTATCTAAAAAATGACTTACTAATTGATAAATTATCGCCTTTTACATGAATTGACCAATGATTAAGAAGTCGGACCGGAACGGCCAGTACGACCGATCCAACCAAGAACCAGCCATGGTTCAGATCCGGTTCAATGCTAAAAATCGATCGTATTGAAAACTGATCTCGATCAGTCAAAACCGGCCAAAAGTTGGTTGAACCGGTTATTTGAACCAATTTTTTTGGAAAAAAAAATTGAAAAAGTAATAAAAAAAACATTAAAACTTAAAACAACCCTAGCCAAATCACTTTTCTTCTTTTTCTATTCACAATAGCCATATCTTACCTTCTTCTTTCTTCTTCTTCTATTTTTCAATAAAAATTTCAATTTGTCTTCAAAATCAAGCATTCAAGATCGAGCTTTAGCTTCAAGAAGATTTATTTAGGATATTTTGTTTTGCAAAATTTACTTTATGATTTGACATTTTAAATGGATGATATTAGTTGATGTATGGAATATAAATATTGTTATAGAATAGAGTTGGAGAAAATTTCATAAATAGTAGGCATTTTTTTATTTTTTACATTATATCCATATACATATATTTATTTTCTTTCCTTTTTTGTACTTATATATATATATATAGATATAATTTTATATAAAAATAAATATAATTATAACATCATACTGGTTGAACCAGTAACCAGTAAAGCCACCGGTTCGATCAGCGGTCTGATTTTTTGAATATTGGAATTAGCACCGCTTTTCTTTTTTTATATGGGATGTACAAGTTCGAATCATATAGACAACCTTCGACTATTTGTCTATTGTATGATAGGATTTGTCTATCAAATGATAATTTAAAGAATTTAATTTGTGTTTAGTTTTTATATTTTATCTTTAAAATATATTTATATAATAATATTGATGTATCTCTTAAAAAAAAAGTAAGGATATCGACATATGATTAAATATACTCATTTCTCTCTTGAAAAAAGAAACAAATAAATAAATTACAATTTGCATGGAAGTTATTGAAAGTGGGAGAAAGGGTTTGATTTCATTACAGAGAGCAAAAGAATAGAGAAAATTCTTTCCAATAAATTTAATTAAAAATATCAATTTTATTTCACGTAACATGTTAAAAAATATAGTTTTTTAACTTATTTCTTATTAAAGACTTAAATTAAGTTTGATCGAGTTGATCGAATGTAAGTTAAGTAATGAATTATATGGCCATAATACATAAACTTATTTTTCTAATTTCCCACTCTCTTTATATAGTATAAGTGAATTATGGTATATATTTTGTTATATGGTTGACTTGAAATTGATCTAATTAATTGAAGTACAAATTTCCCAATCTCTTATATTTTGTCATTTTTGCTATTTTCGTAGAGAGGACATTATGGGACTACTTTTGTTAGCATATGTCATTTCCCCATATCCACCTATAAGTACACACTTATTACAAAACACTTTATTATAGTTTAATAAAAGCCTTTCACTTTCAAAGTAAGTTGTTATATTTATTGTCATAAATTGTCACGTCTTATAAAATTATTATAATGTAACATGGATATTTTAAAGTTTGAAGGCTACAACTTTGAATTTTACATCACTCACATAAAAAGTATTTAGGGCAAATGTCACTAATGGTCCCTAATGTTTCGTTTTTGTCTCACTTT
>JACFYI010003734.1:582134-600556 GCA_014898755.1 Handroanthus guayacan
CATTGGGACCTCATGTCTCCTATAAAAGGATTTTGACAAATAAAGCAGTAGAGGCCAATGATGGGAAGCCCCTACCACTTTATCAGAAGGCTCTATGTGGATTGACTGCGGGAGCAATTGGAGCATGTGTTGGTAGTCCTGCAGATTTGGCCCTCATAAGAATGCAGGCCGATGCAACATTACCTGTTGCCCAACGACGGAATTACACAAATGCATTTCATGCTCTCTATCGTATTGTTGCTGATGAAGGAGTTTTAGCACTTTGGAAAGGTGCTGGCCCAACAGTGGTAAGGGCTATGGCACTTAACATGGGCATGCTTGCTTCTTATGATCAAAGTGTCGAGTTCTTCAAGGATTCTCTTGGTTTTGGGGAGGCTGCTACAGTGCTAGGTGAGATACTCTATGCAATTGAACATATTGTTCAAGTTTGTTTGAATTTTTATCAAGTTTTGATGATTGTGTTTTAGATTGGTTTAACTGTTAATTGAATTGAGCTCAAACAAACATCAGCAGAGTTCAAGTCGAGCTAGAGATGAGCTATAAATCTTATAAATCTTATAAATCTTAGCGAACTAAAAAATGTGTTTAAGCTTTGTTTGTTATGTTTAATGAAGCAAGTTCAAATGAGCTTTTAACGATCAATCCCGATTCGAGTATTGAGCAGTTTGATTTAATTTTCATACTCTTTCCATCTATAACTATAGTAGCTTTTTCTCTATTTGAAATCTCTGATGATTCATTTTTTGGCTAAAGTTTAAAGCGTTTCTCGTCTCGTTTCAGGCGCGAGTTCCGTATCAGGATTCTTCGCTTCGGCATGTAGTTTGCCGTTTGATTATGTCAAAACCCAAATACAGAAAATGCAACCTGATGCTGAAGGGAAATACCCATACACGGGTTCTGTTGACTGTGCTCTGAAAACTCTGAAATCTGGAGGACCCTTCAAATTTTACACGGGATTTCCAGTATATTGTGTTAGAATTGCGCCTCATGTCATGGTACTTTCTGCTGTCCCTCCCTATTTGACTGCAGTATTTACAATCTCCAAATAAACAATGAAAATACTATTTAAACTGTTCGGCTTAACTTTGTTTAACTCCTCGATTGTTCGACGTTTGATTGTGCAGATGACCTGGATATTCCTGAACCAAATCCAGAAACTTGAAAAGTCTGCCGGATTGTGATTCAAGGTTTAGAAGGAGGTGCTCATTTGGGTTGAACTTTGATCTGAATAACGTTTGAGGCCATCTTGTCGCGGTCTCTGATTTACCACCATTTATACTCTTTAAGGCGAAGTTTTCAGTGAATTTTTGTACTGAACTGAATCAGATTAGGGTTAGGGAATGGAGTTTCTCAAATTTTCTCTCGAGTTATTTATTTGGATTTGGGAAAATTGTTTTCAGTGAATAATCTATGTACTCAGAAAATGCATCTTTTGAGCGGTTTTTTTTATTTTTTTCGCGACAAGATCGATGATATATCCTCTGCTCAAGAATGATTTCGTCGATCTAGAATGGCTTGTTTACATTGTGGTTGCAAAAATTTGTTTCTAGAAAGTTCTGTAATTAAGTTTTAGGGTTAGAGTTCCCTTAATTGTGAAAATGGCAGAAAGATGTTTTAACACTGACAATTCTAGTCTATAGAAATCTCTTGATCGTGATTAAAAAGATCTATTAGGATGAAGTGGATTTTTATAATTCTTTTTTGAGTTCTAAGAAACTTTTTTTCTTTCTTTCTCTGTCTTTTGAATCCCCGCAAATATGACTTTGAAGATAAGGAATCATGAGAATAAGATGTGAGCTTAAAATCTAAGCTTTGGAATTAAATTAAGTTTAACAATGAACTACGAAAAGTTACGTCGATGAGCCCTTTTCTTTTCTGGTACTGATGGAAGGTTTTATAATCAATACATTACGGTTTACAATTTTGAATTCTATCAGGATGCATGAGTCGGTAACTTTATTTTGTTATTGCGTAATGATTTCTATTAGAGAATTTTTCTCATGTGTTGTTGGTCTTCAAATAATATTATTATAATATAAGTATTGATATAAAAATTGAATGTACTATTAATTTTTCTAGACAAAAATATATAGTGAAAAATATATGGTTACTAAATGATATTTATTTCAATGCTATATATGTAGCATTTCAGTAGTTGCGTCATTAATAGTGATACTAACATGTGACAAAATTATGGATATCATAAAATTACATGAACGTGGATGGTGCCGTCGCCTGAAATTTGCCATTTTCCATGGTGTCTATATAGTTGCCAATCTAAGCATAATTATAAAATTTAAATCGATTTTGAATTTGACTAAATTTAAATTTTTGATTTTTATTAAGATAAATTCATAACATTCATTGATGTTATGTCGGTCAACATTAAGTATAAATTCAAATAAAATAAATATTTGAAGTAAGTTTTAATTTAATAATTAAACTCAATTGACAAATAAAGCATTGACACCTAATCCCACTATTTGTCCACAAATCCTACGCAGCTAAGAATAATAAGACAATTATTAACAAGAAGATAAATAATAATACAAGGGATAAATGAATAAATCAGGTCGACCGAACGAGACAGGGAGTAGAATATAAAGGTCAGGAGGAAAAAAGAATTGGAAAAATTGTTCAATCAGAGGATAGAAAAGGGCAAAGGGATTTGTCAATCCTTAGATTTTTCGCAGTTTGCAGTTAGATATCTCTCTCTCTCTCTCTCTATCTATCTATCTAGGGTTTTGGGGTTTTCTTTTTGTTGTTGCCTAGAATCAAATATTGTTGTGCTGATAATTAGGAGGAAATTGTTGTTGGACGGAAGATTTTGGGATGTTGTTCATGGGGGTTTCGGTCAGAAAATGCCTATGTATATTTATTATGTGTGTGTTGGGGGTGTCGGCGACGTCGTTTCGTTTGGCTGCCTCAACCTCCATTTGTGAACGTGATTTCAAAGCATTTATTTACGATCTCAATTCTCAGTGCCCGTTTTCGAATCCCTTCTCTTCTTCACCAATCCAGGTATTTTTATTTAGTTATTTTTGTTTTGTTTTTTTTTTTTGTGTATTTTTCTATTAGTAATTAATCGTTCAAGTGTAAATTTTTATGTATCAGCAATTTTTGTTGTTTAGCTTTTCTGAAAAATTATTAGCTGGTTATAATAACTATTAGTTTTTCGTTTTTGGATTATTTTATCTTACATGCCGTGTTAATCCGGTTGGGGTTTTTGAGGCTGTTGTTGATCTTCTGATACTCATGTCATGCTATTTTCTCTTGGGAGTTATTTGTTAATTAGAAAAGACTTATGCAAAAAGCTTCTTATTGAAATGGAAATAGGCAAAGTATAACAACCATTTCTTTGATTTGATTAGCCCGATAAATATGAATCTCTTTTTAGGTGGAGTTCTCAGTTTGAAGGGGCGTCTTTATTAGTTACTGAAGTGAGTTGGTAACATGATTAGTTAGATCTAGACTCCAGGTTTCAGTGAAGAGCCGTAAGTTGTGTTTAGGAAGCGTTGGCACTTTGCTTGCTAGGTTGGTTAGGATTCCAGACTATGGAATGTTGATAAGTTTATTAGGAGCTTCTCAAATTTAAGGCTTTGAAAGTTGATCTTGAAGCTTACATGATCTTAAATTTTTATTGAAATGTAAACGTTCGAATGGGAAAGATTTAAGAGCTTCAAGAGAATTTTTTTGAGTATGTTTTTCAATATAATATGTGGAGGACTGAAGGTAATCTTAATCAAACAGTCACATAAGAGATACTCGCAGGATATTAAAATGTAAGCTAAAATATCCCTACTTTTTCAGGAATTACTTATAGGATGAGTTGGAGATATGAGTCTCCCAGTTAAAACTTTTACTATAATATAGATAATAGCTATAAAGCATCTTATGAGATGTTTAAAACTTTTGCTTTAATATATATGGTAGCTGTAAAGTGTATCTTGAGATGTTTTTCATTGATTAATAAGCTTACTAAATATCCTTCAAGACTGTACACTTTACTAGATGAATGTAAAGCCACTGGAGATGCAGCTGCTTTGCTTTTTAAAACTCCATAAGATAATATAACAAGCACGTATCTCTCTTGAATTTATGCAATTTTATAAGTAGAGGATTCTCAACTGGTTCCCCTGTTATAGTTTCTGGTCAATAGCTGTTTGTTTTGGTTTGTGTGATGGGGGTATCTGTGGCATGTCATATCACAATCAAGGAACTGGATTCCATGTCAACTAATTTTATTGCACAAATTGTCTGTCTGTTCTTGATTTTCCAAAAGCACCTCTCCTTTATTTAAGAGAGTGATGTACCAATACATCTTCCAAAATCCAAAGATGAAGTTTTATTTTTCACTTTTTAGGTTAGCTAGGAAGTCTCCACATTTGGGATAACTAAACAGATGTTCTCCTTCAAGCTGAAGTTTAAAGCTATTTCCTTTTTCTTTTGGTTGTTGCAGTATCAATCTCGTCTTTCTTTTTTTGCCGAGACTTGATAATCGGGTCACTTATCATTTTTTGTAGTCTGTTCTTCTGTTTTTCTATATTTATGCCCAATTATGATTTTAAGTTTGATTGATGATGATTTGACAGTAAATATATAAATGAAAAGGAGGACATTCATTTTGCGTGATAGATGTTTTTATCATCCAGGTAGTGTAGGTGAGGTGTTTTTTAACTTTTGTTGATGTAAGTGAAATTGTACTGCGACACTCCTAAAGCTGGTCTCTAAACTAAGTGGGAAGGAGGAGGTCTATCAGATGGCTAGAGATTGTTTAAATATATATATATTTCTAGGAGTGTAGTTTCAAGTGGGCAATTATGTTGGTGGTCACTACGATGATGTTGAAGGATCGCGTGACCTACCCTGCATGCAAATGGTTATAATTTTGTCATGCCGTGTAAAATTTTAATTTCCATTGGCTTTGCCTTTGTTCTTATCTGATGTGCCTACTCCTAAAAGTCGTTTTTGGTTTATGTTGTTCAATTATTCATCTATGAATTGATATGTTACTGAAGGTTGATGGAGAATCATTTGAAAAAGCTATGAGCTCCAGTCATAAGGATGAGTATACAGCTGTTCTGTTTTATGCATCTTGGTGCCCATTCTCAAGCATCTTTGTGTCAAAGTTCTCTAGTCTCAATTCCATGTATCCTCAGATCAAACATCTAATGGTCGAACAATCTTCAGCCATGCCCAGGTGGGTGCTTTTTGCAGGATATATATTTTGTCCTCTCCATTCACAGGTTGCTGGTTTCTTGGGGAACTAGCCAAGCTGAGAATGTGTATGGTTTACTCTAGATCTCAGTAATTTTGCAGTGGTCTCCTTTACCTCTGTAAAGCATGTGAACCTCTGGGCACCAAACACGTAATTAAGTGATATCTCTTCTTTTAGCATGTCTATATGCATATGCTCGCATTCCCAAACATATGCGTGCCTTTTGGAACATTTACAGTCTCTTCCCTGCATTTAAATCTATTTGTTGCTTATATCTAACTTGTGTGATGTGTGCAGTGTTTTCTCGAGATATGGGATTCACAGTGTACCCTCGCTACTCATTGTGAATCAGACAACCCGAATGAAGTATCATGGCCAAAAAGATCTCCAGTCGCTTATAAATTTCTACAGAAGAACTACAGGTAGCACTGCAGATAGACTTTCAATTTTTGGTTAGGTATTGACTTGAGTTGATGACATGGTTATGACCCTGTACTCTGGATTAGATATCCAACATCAAATATTAATGCCACACCCCTTATATCTCAGTTCCAATCGAGTACAGCATCTTAGTTTCTATATGAATTGTATGGTTGAATTCTTGTCTTGAATTTCGTGAGTGCTTGGTGTTGGATATTCATTTTAGTTCTACTAACTTTTTTCAGAGCTTTATCTTTGATTTCATTTTTGGCAAGACTTTCTTATATACTATATACATGTAAAGTTATTGGATCTGAAGCGTAAAGGGGGCGAAGGCTAATGATTGGTTTGCTACTGAAACTGTATCTGCTATAGATTCTCGTTAGATGCAGCCTGTCATCTGATGATGCTTCCAAGGACATAGGGTTGGGTGTTTCTTGCATAGATTATTGGAAAAGTTTTGCTTGTTTTAAAATGGCCTTTCTGTTACTTATCCTAATTTTTGAATTGGTGTGACAGTTTATTTTTCTCGTATGCTCAGATGCACAATCCTGCATGATGTAAACGTTTACGCTTCTATTCCTCAATGTAAATTTTTGTAATGCACGTTTGGAAATGAAAATTCCTGGGGATGTATCTCTCATGCCTGCATATTTTTGTTTTCTCAGGGCTAGATCCAGTGGTGGATATCGTTGAAGAAACATCAAGTGGTGTGGAGAGTGGTCAGAAAGTCTTTCAACCTTGGACTGGAGGGTTATTGAAGGAAAAATTCTTGAGGGAACCTTATCTAGTACTTTCCGTAGCATTTGTCATTTGGAGGGCTTTTCTGTATCTCTTCCCAGAGATTGTGTCTCATTTAATGACACTATGGGTGGCATGCATGCCTCATCTGAATTTGGGTATTTTCGGAGAGTCAAGGCAGCTTTTGTGGCACGTTCTCCACCTGATTGATGTCAAGAGTATTTGGACCAAATTAAAGATATGTAAAACTAGGAACTTCCACGAAAGGGCAAGAAATGCTCAGGTTTGGGCATCATCGCTAGCGTCTGTCTCCTTAGATAGGACGTCTTCATCAAGAGTATTTCCTGCGAGGGACCTGTAAACTCGTTGCATTTCTTGAGGCTCAGCAGCTGGGACATCTTTGTATCAGATTGCCAGAAGTGACTACTTGGTACTTAGCTTCGCCCTCTTTTTTTTTTTGTCCATCATTCTCCCTCTCTCTTTTTGTAAACTCTAGTGCATACATCCTTCGTTTGATAGTAACTAATATATCAAGACCATCAACCGTGAGGTGTTGCTTGGAATTTCGACTGTATTGAGGAACCGTGTAAATTTCAGAACATAGTCCTCTAGTGTATATCATGTAGTTAATCGAGTAAAGTTCCACCGTAACTTGGACATCAGATGGTTGTGTTTGTTATTTTGGTGTCGTTTTGATGTATGTGTATTGACTATTTTCCACACAACAATAACAAGGAAATACAGTGCTGAAAAATGATGTCTTGTGATGCTCTGTGGTGTATGCTGGGCTCCAATGTTTGTTTGTAGAAGATGCTATGTAGTTATTATTCAGCCTTTAAAACTTATATTAAATTCTTTAAATCAAAATTTATGATCGTTTTAAACTGCAAGAACGAGTCAGATAATTTAGTTTATGTCGGTCTAAAAGGTTCAAGAAAATGGGCTCTAACTCTAACGAAGCAAAAGGGGAGTTATAGAGCTTTTTAAGAAATTTGAGGAGCTTGTCTCGAAGTTTTTAAAAGAATTCGAGAGAACTTGAAATATGGAATCCGCAATACGGACTTCGTCTTTCGAAAGAATTCAAGAGAACTTGGAACATAGATCTTAACCTGAAATCCTGAACTTTTTTGAATAAAAAATTATTATTACTTTAAATTTGTTATTAACGCGAATATGTGAGGTTTCTTTTTTTTTTTTGAATTTTTGTTGATCTAAATGCTTTCACGTCATGATCACATCATATAGTAAAATTGAACATATTGGTAAATTAAAATTTTTTAAAAAAGTTAGTGCACAATAAAGAATAGATAAAGCCCTATTTATTTTCAAAATATTAAAATTTTAAGACTACATGAGATTAACCAAAGTAGGCGTGGCGAATACATCGATGAATAATAAATCTTGAAATTTGGAAAGAGAAAAATTGTTCTGGACTTTGGTGATATCATTTTGGGCTTAAACTTTTTTCCCCTCATATGGCCCAAACTGTATCTTTTTCATCTTCTCCTCCTATAAACTAGTAGCCAAACATCCCCGAATCTCACCTAAACCCTAATTCCCTTTTAGGGCTGTCGCAAAACCCTATAAATCGTTTCTTTTGAAGCTTCGGCGATCATAGTCTGCCATAGTTCAACGCCATCATGGTAGCCTTCTTTTTACTTCAATTTTCTCTTCCCAGTTTGAAGTTTTGATTTTTACGTTTATGTTTTTTTCCGTATTTTTTTGAATTAATTTTATGCATTATTTTTTGTGTATATAGACTGGAGAAGCTGTGAACCCAAAGGCATACCCGCTGGCTGATGCCCAGCTCACGATAACCATTCTTGACTTGGTTCAACAAGCTGCCAATTACAAACAACTCAAAAAGGGTGCTAATGAAGGTGGGTTTTGGTTATTATTCTTATTTTCTTTAAAGGGACTCCATTTTGTTGTGTTTTTTGCAGTTTATGTTCTATTTGATTGATGTACTGGTGCTTACTGGTAGAGAATTGTTTGTTGTAATTAATTTGTTGCAGCAACTAAGACGCTGAACAGAGGGATTTCTGAGTTCATTGTAATGGCTGCTGATACGGAGCCCCTCGAAATCCTTCTTCACCTTCCGCTTCTTGCTGAAGATAAGGTAACTTCTTCGTATGGGGCATGTCAAATTTTAAGTGTGTTTGTGCGTTTGATTTTTTTTAAAATTATGGGATGCATTTTGTGGGTAGCTGTATGGGGATTGCTGGAGTACAGAACTTTTGGTTTATATGGACCTAAGTTTCGATTTTTGTTGTAATTTTCTGAAGTAGCATATGTAGTTCTGAGCTATAAAGGTGCCTCTTAGTATACTTGTGATACTTAGCCTAAATGGGATATTTATTTGCTTGTGTCCAGAACTTGGGCGATTAAATATTACAAAGGACCAAATAAAAGACTTGATGGACCTAAAAATCTTAAAGATTAATTTCGTAGAGTCCTATCTGTGCCCATTTGAGAGCAAGGAGCAATAAGATTACCTTCGGCTGTGTTTATATGAAGGGATTTAGATGTGAGAAAGGATCGATTACCAAGGATTTCAAATAATTCAAATGCATGGAGAAAGTAGCTTAAAGTAAGTGCTACAGGTTTTGAATCCATTGTAACTTGAAATTATCATCCAGAGAGAGTAATGACTAATGGATTTTTTGTTATGAATTTAAAATCTTAACTTCCAGATCCTTCAATACAAATGCAGCCCTTGAAAAGTAGGATATGTTACAAGTTATCGCGGGTATGGGCATTTAGTTTCAGTTACATAATAGAACGCAGCTAAATTGCTTCGAGTCTTGTACTCATGTAGTCTGATTTGACATTTTCTTGATGTAGCCGAGAGTATAATAGTCTGCCATGACAAAAAAATAAACTGACCTCTTACATATTATTGCAGAACGTTCCCTATGTTTTTGTTCCATCAAAGCAAGCTCTTGGTCGTGCATGTGGAGTTACTAGACCAGTTATTGCCTGTTCTGTGACTAGCAATGAAGGAAGCCAGTTGAAATCTCAAATACAGCAATTGAAGGTATTTCGCAAATGGTTGCATAACTAATTATAACTCAAAACTTTCAATCATTTGAAACTTATATTCACTTTCCGATTACGTATTTGTCTAATGCAGGATGCGATTGAGAAGCTCCTGATCTGATCTTGTAAAGCCATTTCCAGTGTGATGGGCCTCTGGAGCAACCCGAGGCTTTGACTGAGCGAATTTCTCTATACAAATGGATTGTCTCGCCGTCTGTTTAGCATCCCATCTGTATTGTTATTCTTACAGTTCTATGTACTGCTATTTGCACTTGAAAATGAGGAAACTTACTTTGTTACCTGTTATGAGGATTAGTCATGTCATTGACTCAGTGCTATTTCTCTCTTGTGGGATTTGTTATTACAACTGAAATGTGGTGTTGAGGAGTAGCTAACTCAAAAGACATCCACAGCTTCTCCCTTCGGCTCTCTTTTGTGTTTTACTTTCTTCTCTCTTTTTAAGCCATATCGCTTGTGTCTGAGTTTGTTGCTTATTGCCCTTTTGTGACTTCCACTACAAACAAGTTATCAAGGCTTAGGACTGCTCCAATCTGGTTTAATGCTTCCATATCATATCAAGGCCATAAACGTATTTCATCCCATGTATTTTCTTTTTTACTATAAAAATTTTATTTGTTTCGAAGTGTTTTACTTTGTGCATTCAGTGCGGCACTCCCATCCAGAAACATACCCAAACTAGGTTTTAGGGAAGTAGCATGTACTGTCGAAATAAGTCACTTTAAACACGCGATAGCTGCTAACAAATGTAGTGTTCTCGTCTAGAGTTGTGCCTATCTAGACATGTTGAGAGTAACATATGATTGAACGAGCCTAATCTCGATAGATAGTACAGTTGTTTGTTCAGCTATTCGCCAATTGATCTAGGAGCGAAATGTAGTTTCTGAATAGGAGAAAAACAAACTTAGTAAGAAACATTTTCGCTTCAGCATTCTTACACTGCTCATGATTTCCTGCAATGGCTCTCAATTTTTGTAGTTTCTCATATCTGTAATTTTCTGAAAAAGAAAGGAATTATGTGAGACATCCCTTGATATTGATTATGTTCTATGATTAATTAATGACATCATATGATATGGTAATGAGAGACACTTTCTTAAACACAATATAGTTAGTGAGTCATTAGGTAGAAGAAAAGAAGAAAGGGGTAACATGGGGTGCAGGGAGGCAAAGTCCTCAACTGACATCTTATTGCTATTGATGATATACACATAAACTTGACCCCATGCGATACCATACATGTGCTTACCATGATATGAGAGCTAGGCATTATTAAGCTAATTAAGGACAGCATCTAATTATTATTTTGATGACACATGTGGTTGTTGGAATCAGATTTTTTAATGTTTGGTTAGTTTTTACTACTCTCTGGAAAATCCGAGAAAGCTGTCTGGGTGCAGGTGGGCTGTCTTTCCAGTTGGGGCATTGCTTTATTTTAATCTTCACTTTTTGGGAGCATGTGCTAGCACCATCATAAAGCTGATATTTATTTTAAATGGAAAAAGATAGTGGAAGGGCAACGTTAAACTTTTTCTTGATTTTGATTGTAAGTTTCTCATATATAGTCAGATATATTGATAAATTCTGTTACGAAAATTAATGAAGCAACTTAATGGGATTGCCAATTTATATTCTGCAAGAAAAATTTGATGTAGACTAGAGTTTTTTCCACATTTGATATATATGAATGTAATAATCAAAGAATAGTCATGTAAGGATGTGCTATGTGCATCTTTGTGAGACCATAAAGCGATGATCGATAAACTTAAGTGATTGGAGTGTTCAAAAACAATTACTTCTGCATAAGTTGCAGTTCAAATGATAATAAAGACAATTTACAAAGATCACGTAAAATATACGAAAAATATTGATGCTTTATAAGAATGTGCTAAACTTGGGATCCCTAATACTTTTTTGTGAGCACCAAAATTAGGTTTAAGAATAGCCTTATGTAAGTTGAGTTGTCATATTCATCAAAAAGGAAAGAAAAAGAAAAGAAGTTGAGATGTCATGTTTTTCACAGTTAGGTGATGGCTTGAAGCTTGAATTTGCTCAACCCTCAAAGGATGTTGATTTTCTTGGTGTCATAGTCCACTACAAGTGAATTTAATTCTGCCAATCAACTAGCTCGCGCCAACAAAATCTTCTTGTGTGGTTATCCTACATTCCCTAACTTCAACCTCAACTTATTGGAGCATATTATCACCATCCCTCAAAAAAACCCTCCCATCTTTACAATTCTTGGACATCCATTTCTAGTATGAAATGCCTTCATCACAAATTTAATTTCTAACAATTTATTATGGTATCTCACCCATTACGTATTGGGAAAATTTAGTTAATTCACCTTTGAAATGATAGTTTTAGTTCATTTATCTTAGCTCGAAAGGATAGTTTTCATATACTGATAAATAATTATATTGTATGAGTTTTTCAAAAGAGAAGAGACTTGTTAATATCCTAAATTATTCGAGTCCCACAAAAAAATAAAATAAAATTGAATGTACATTAATTGTCCCATCTATCCTTCCGATATAGAGGATGTTTAGCTTCAAACCTGACTCGATTTGAAGTGTATAATATTATCGTTGCCATTATAGTATTGTGTTACATTTAATTTACATGCAAAAATTTAATGAGACTTCCAACTGCTAAATATTGTTCGACAGTTGAGACTTTTAAAGTAAAGGTAGATAATAATAGATATTGAAAATCCAAGACTTTTGAGGAATGAAGAAATTAAAATCTCTTATTAATCACATACTACATGAAAAATAAACAACAACAACAACAACCTCCAAATCCCACAACAATACAATGACAACAAAACATAGTCAGAAACTGGAAATATGTAGAAAAAATAAATAATTATCTACTTAATCATGATCATAAATTCAGAAAAGCAGAGCAAAAGCCATGGCAGCAAAGGAAGCGAAGAAAGCAGGGACGAAGACGGAGGCGTCGGAGCTCGGGGCTGGAGCAGGAGCGTCGGCGGCGGCCACACCATTGACGGCGGAGAGTGCCATCAACATCACAATCATCAATGAAACAGCCAGCATCTTCATCTTCAAGGCCTCCATTTGTATGTGTGTGTGCGTATATATATATATATGTACGTATAAATACACACACAAAAAATGTGTTTGTGTGTGTTAATTTGGAGCAGAGAGGAATGGGGGCGTAGAAATGGGGCAGAGTTGTGGGGTTTATATATAGCAGAAGAAGATGCCAGCCTGAAACAGGGTTACAGAAACCGGGCAGCTGCCCGAGATTAATGTTTCAATATATTTTTATTTTTCTTTTTTATGTTTTCCAGTCTAATTTCTCTCCATTTGCACCTTTTCTGTATTATATTGTAAAATAAAAAAATCAATGCAATCTCATTAAATTTTTACAATAAAGTTTTCACTAGTTTTGAATTGTTAATTAAAAGAAAACTTGGTACCCATTTATGCAGTTTTAAATCTGCTGAATTAATTCGCAAAAAAATATTTTAGTCACTTGTTGTCTTGATTTTGAGTAGGATCAGGCAATATCGACATTTATTTAATGCTTCTTTCTTTTTCCTTTTTCCAAAAAATAATCAAATTAAACATGGTGATAAAATCTTATTATGTTTACTAAGTGAATTAAAGTCTGAAAAATTAACATAAATGATAAATATATAGGGTCTTAACAAGCCTGAAAAATTTTCTCATGAACTTATGTGACAATTATGTGTGTTCATGGGCCTTCGGGAGTATATGCTTTTTAATTTTTCCTTAATCTTGATGCTATTTGAAAACGAGAAGCTGATATTTATTTAAATTTTGTATGGAAAAAAAATATAGTATAAGATGAGTAATAATTAAGTTGGACCTATCTGCTTTGCTTGAGAAGTCCCAGGGTGTCCACTACGTGTGAACATTAAACAGAATTGTTGTCAAAAAAAGATTAGTAAAGCTGTTTTCTTAACCACTCTTTTGTTCTTTTCATGTTTAGCATTTTGATTAATTTTTCTTGTTGATTAAGCCAAAAATAAATTGTGCTTCACGCTTTATCTCTTATACCTAATATTATTATCTTGTTACAATGTGCTTAATGGATTATACTTTATTTATTAAACATTAATTAAAAGCAAACCATGTAAGAAGTTATTTTTGCTTCTCTATTGTATCGATTGTTATTTTATTGAATTTGCATCATTAATAGGAATGCAATTTTACTTTAATTGTCATCATGAGTTAATAGTGATATTGAATCAATACTAATATTGAGTCCTAGACAAGTACATCTAATTTTAACAGTTAGAACTACAACATTGAAGTCCGGTGAAAAATTTAAACAGGCCTATACGAATGGGCTTCCATAGAAAGTTCTGTGAGAGATAGTGAGAGTCACGTGGCCTAATCTCCCCGAATTCAATGAACAATGGCCAGTCGAACAAGGGCTAGTTGGAGAGGAATACATTCGACTGCCCATTCTTAATCCAACGATCAAGATCCTACATCTAAAGACCCCATTTTTCTCACTAATTGAGCCTCTTGTCATTGATTTGACTCTTTCAAGTTAAGAATAGGTGTGCAACTTAGCTCATTATTCGCTCCCTGCGGCACTATCTAAGTCAAAATTCTTCCAGTGAAGTGTGTGTGTGTGAGTGAGTAGGCCAAGCCTTTAGAGGGACAAAGAGCTTGAGAGAGAAACTCTCAAAGGATTTCTATTACTTTTGACCTTTCTTGAGGGGCTTGTAAATGAAGTTCTATTGACTATTTACTATCTACCTCTTGAATGGATGGTGAAGATTTACTTGGTCTAACGATCTAAAATATTCACTAGAGATAATTTTACAAGATTAGTCTAAAATCCTACTAGAGAAAATTCTATATAATTCAACAATATTCTCCAAATATGACAGAGAAAACTTAACCCCTCAACTCCTCATAGGCTCGGCAGAGGAGCGGGTTTTCTCTCTATCGGTACTCATCCCATATATTTCTAGTATATGCTATACACGGGGAGTATTTATAATATAATTTTGGTACGAAATGTATTGTATAATTATATAGAAAGAAATATATATTTAAGTCGACCCTGAGTTGAATGTTAAATTTTAATTCCTAAAAAAATATATTTATTAATAGTCAATCTCAAATCTGATACTAACTAAGCTAAATATCTAATTTATTTTTCAATCCTATTTCCATGATCATCATGCTTTCACATGCCCGAAAAGGCAAAAACCCCAGTACTTGCACAAGATTTTTTCTTTTTGACTTTTTCACGGGCTCCTTCATAGGCCCATATTAATATCCTGAATTCCTATTAACGTCTAAATAGATCCATACAAAATGGACTTCTACAAAAGTCCAGTAACGGAGAATGTGAGAGTCACACGGCCCAATCTCCCCGACACTCCACTAACAGTAGTCAGTTGGAGGGAAACATATCCCACCGTCCATTCAACATCCAACGACCAAGATCTCTTTCACTTAATCCCACGCCATCTAAACACTCTTTCCTCACAGATTGAGCCTCAACTCAGAAAAAATAAAAAGAATATAGATGATATTGTTGTACAGCAAAAGAGCCAATTTTCCATTCCATATAGAGGGAAGATAAATCTGTAGCATTGACACAATCTCACCTTTTGTCATAATTGTATCATTTTATTATTTTTTAATTTTTGAAAGTTGTAACCTTCAACCAAGAAAGAAAAATCTTTATTCTTGAAGCCGCTGTTAAAACGAAGCGCTCTCTCATTCTTCTTGCAATCTACCTCTCTCTCTCTCTCTCTTTCTCTTTCTCTCTTTTTCTCATTTATCCTTTTTCCTGCATGGGATATTGCTGATTATATTATTGTTAGATTCTTGAATACAGATTGAATTTGAACAATCTTAATAGATACTCTCATCCTCCACAGATCTTGAGGTGGGTTTGACTTTTCTTGTAATCTCCCTTCTTTTTTTCGTAGCTGCATTTTTATATGTCAAATGGGTTAATGGGGTTGTTTATGTTTTGTTGATGCTGTAGATTTCTGAATGGATAAGTTGCAGTGGGGGAATAGAAAGAGGCTGAGATGTGTTAAAGTAAAAGACTCATCTTTGAGTGGAAAATCAGATGGAAGTAGTGGCGGCGGCGGTGTTGTGAAGAGGAAAATCACTTCAAGAGTGGTGGATAATAATAATAGTAATAATGGTCAGAGCAGCAGTAAAGATGGACATGCCCTTCCTCCAGTTCCATCTCCTCATCGTTCTAATAGGTAATATCTTTGAAGGAAAGATTGAATCTTTCTTCACTTTTTGAGGTTTCTTATTGTCATTATTGGCCTTTTCTTTAATGGGTTCTTTAATGGGTTTTTTGAATTTGTAGCAAAATAAGATGGGATTCTTAGATTTGGTTTCTGCTAATCATATTCTAAGTTCCTTAATGGAGATGGATGTTTAAGAAAATTTCTTTTTTTCTTGTTCTTTTGATTGTATTTTGTAAATTTGAGTTTTATTCTATGAATTATTTGTTATGAAAAGATTAGATTTGGTGTGGAATACGTAAACTTCAGAATTCTTCTGGATTTTGTTGGAGTGGTGGTTAGATCCACACTGCTATTCATCATTCGAGAAGGTAGTGGAAAAATTAATAATGGCCAATAGTTTTCTACTTTCTTGAGGTGGAAAATAATGCTATTTCACCTTAATATGCAAGTTTTTTTGTACAAATCAGAAATGAAATCTTGAATGGAGAGTGAAGTAATAATCTTTATTTCAAACTTTACTTCAGGGAATTGGGAATGAGTAGATCTGTTGCAAATGATAACCGGAAAGCATCGATATACTTATCACCCGAGAAGGAAGATAGATACTATACTACAAGGGGATCGGGCGGAGTTGATGATGCTACCAAGGCATTGTTTGCAAATCCAAAGGAGGAAAATAGGAAAGTCGTTTGGCCAAAGTTGCTGATCGCACTTTCAAGTAAAGAAAAAGAGGAAGATTTTATGGCAATGAAAGGTTGCAAACCACCTCAAAGGCCCAAGAAAAGGGCCAAGTTGATCCAAAGAACTATATTGGTAAGTATTTCATTCGGTAAACAAGTTTGGAACAACTAGAAGATATATTTATGTTTGTTTGATCTAGGTTGTCTAAATTACGCAATCATATGGTACTATATTGGTCCATTTTCTTTGTTGTTTGTAGTTGGTGAGTCCCGGTGCATGGTTAAGTGACTTGTGCCAAGAAAGGTATGAAGTGAGGGAGAAGAAGACTTCTAAGAAGGTACTCATTTTATTTCAATATTTGCTGATCCTCTTGAATTCAAAGACAAATCTTTTGAAAGAGGCTATATATATAAATTGTTCGTAATTTGTTGCAGAAACCGAGAGGATTGAAAGCAATGGGAAGCATGGAAAGTGATTCCGAATGAAGGATTTGAGAGAAGTGCAAAGACAGAGAACAAAAATTTTCGTTTTCACTTGTGCAACACGCCGCCATGGTAGATATCTAAGGTGGCCTCTTTGATTTTGGTCTATAGAAGTGATATTGTTTAGCATAGTTTGAGGCCTAATAGCACAACATTCTCTGTTTATGCATTTTCCCACGTTTTTTGCCATTTGAAACGACGTTGTTCTTTATAAGAACGTTTCTTTTTTTGCCCTTCGATACCACTTGTTTATCTATTATCTTAGTTTGGCTACAATTTTGAAATAGATGGCTAAGACTATTTGATGAGCTTTTGCATTTTGGGGTTTATTTTATTTTTTATGGATTATAGTAATAGGATGCTGTCACAAAGAAGTTGCAGGAAGGATTCATATTTGCTTTTACTGATAAATGGGGTGACAGATTTATTAGGGTTTTAAGTTGTTTATATTGGAAAGAAAGTCGGACCAAACTTTGAAGCTATTTGTTGTTGTCCTACTGAATCTATAAAAGAAGAAAAAGTTGCCAAGTTATTGGTGAAATAGAACACCTGCGGAGTGAAAAGGTTATTCGGAAATAAGCGTAGTCAGTGTTCTTAGTTACTAGAAAAACATGCTTGAGTTGACATAGATTCATAGCATAAATAAAGCATGAGACAGTCTTTTTGTGTGTTTTCATATGATATTTAAAAAATACTCCTATTAAATTCAATGATTGCAACTTATATGAAAGAATTACTATTATATAACTCATAACTCATGTTTTCATTTATTTTAAAAATTAAATAAACATTAAATTATTAAGAAAGTCTAAAACATTAAAAGTAGTAAATAATATTTATATTATATTATGCTATAAAATTTTTATCATGTTATTGAGTGTGTGCCAAAATTATTGGTTATAAATAAGTTCCTAGAATGTAATAAGATGCTTAAAGATCAGATTTATAAGATGTTATATGGTGTTTGTCAATTGTTGATTATATAATTAAGAGAATGTATGGCTTAATGGCTAAATCTTATTAAACTTAAGTCTGTTCCTCTAGCTCTTGAAATATAGCCTATTACTTATGAAAAATTTAACATGATTAGGTTGGGCCCAAAAATTTAAGGTGCAAAAAAGCCCAACTCATTAGAGCTTGTGAATGCACTTCTTTCGATGGGCGCTTATACTAATATTAGACCTGGCCTTTAAATTGTTCAATTGGGTAGCCCATCTCTGGAAGGGCAGAAATTAGAAAAGACTCCAGCCAGAGAGTGCGTATCTGACTTTGTTTCCAGGGGGGTCTAGCGTATCTAGAGAGCATCCCGATAGGACTATACTTAAAATGACTATAGAGTAGTATGCATGCTTCATCAACATCCAAGAATTCACTGGTCTTTTTGGATATGTTTAATAGAAAATAATTATTTTTTGTAGATTCTTTTATCAAGAATTTTGTGAAACTTGACCAAGTCATGTGCTTGCAACTGGTGAGATTGGATACATTTCCCCCCGACCTTTCTTCTATTTTTGGTCCCATGAGTAGTAACGACATCTGTGACCAATTGCATCGCAAATATGTTGTCTTTCTCGTCATAGTAGAACAGAGGACC
>JACFYI010003734.1:613494-630144 GCA_014898755.1 Handroanthus guayacan
ATATGTATGCAGTAATCTTCAATTGTCAATTAACAGGTTGGTGGATTTGAAAAAGTATATGAGATAGGAAGGATATTCAGAAACGAAGGCCTTTCAACTCGTCATAATCCTGAATTCACCACCATTGAGGTAAAGAATTCCTGCATTTTGCTTCATTATTTTCTTGAGAAAATAACAAGAAAATTTCAACGAGTCTGTTCACACAGCTGCCTAAAATTCATGTTATTTTCAGCTGTACTAAGTAAAATTGCAATTCTGTTAAAATGATCACTAAATAGTTTTAGTTTTTGAATGATGAATAGATGTATGAAGCGTATTCAGACTATGAAAGCATGATGAATATGACAGAAGAGATTATAACGCGTTGCGCTCTTGCAGTTAATGGGAAACTTACCCTTGATTATCAGGTATGCTTTTATCTGTATCATTTCCTCTTTACTTTTTTCTGACTTTTCAATCAGAAACATAGGACCGAAGACCAGTGGTTTAGAAAATTTTCATTTTCCGGATTTCTTAAGGGAAGTCCCGTGTTTATTTTCCTTATGAAAAATGACTCTTCACTGGTTTTGTAGGGTGTAGAGATATCCTTAGAAAGGCCTTGGAGGAGAGAGACGATGCATAATCTTGTGAAAGAAGCAACAGGAATTGATTTCAATGAGTTTGGAGATGATCTAACGACTGCAAAAGAAGTTGCTTTGCAAAAACTAGATATTGGTCGTGATAATCAAAACAGAAGCTCAATGGAAGCATGCCCATCTGTTGGTCATTTACTTAATAAGGTTGATATTCCAGCTTATTGAAACTGAATCCTGGTTAACAAGATAACATTATGTCTGTATTCTATGGCAGGAATTTTGGTGAATGTTAGATTGTGAGTCTTTTTTTTTTCTTTTGAAAATCTTCGCATTCCAATATTCTGAATGGTGCTATCCAGGTTTTTGAATTAGCAGTAGAACCACAGTTATTACAACCCACTTTTGTGTTGGACTACCCACTTGAAGTATCTCCACTGGCCAAACCACATAGAAGGTGCGATGCTCTCCTCTTCGACAATTTTTACTGCTTTATCTATGTGCAAGCCCAACAAATATTCTTACTTTTCCTGTGGTCTGTAGACATGCTGGCTTGACAGAGAGATTTGAGCTATTTGTATGTGGTCGTGAGATGGCAAATGCTTTCTCTGAATTGACAGATCCTTTGGACCAGGTAAGCTTGCAGAGTTGTGAATTGTTTAGAAAGGTGGGCACTTTGTAAAAACAATAGGGACAATCACCTCAACACTTCTGTGGTTTGGCCTAACTATTAAAACAGCCCATGGTTTTGAAAATTACAATAATACCCTGTCGTTAGTTCAACTGATAGAAAACAAACATTACAAGTACATCCCTTGTTTTGAGGGTCTACAAACATTACAAATACACCCCTTGTTTCAAGGGTCTAGTTATAATGTTACACAGGTTCTATTTAAGTTTTCCATTAATTGAACTGGTATATTGGTAGGTATATAGATTATGATGATTTTACATGGTTGTAGAGGGAACGCTTGGAAGAGCAAGTGCGGCAACACGAGAAGAAGAACACAGCTTTTGTCTCAGAAACATGTGGTACAGAAGATAAAAACAAGAAAGTCGACGATGATGCATACGAAGTGACTCTAGACGAAGATTTTTTAACTGCTCTGGAATACGGGATGCCTCCTGCTTCTGGAATGGTACGCTTCTTAATTCGATAAATTTAAACGTGCGGAGTATTGTCTTATGATGTACAGTCAACCTGATGAAGACGTTATTTTCAGGGTCTTGGCATAGACAGGCTTGTAATGCTGTTGACAAACTCTGCGAGCATACGTGATGTTATTGCATTCCCTGTCCTCAAGTCTGTGCAATAATTCTGCAATTTGTTAATTATATTCTTTTTATTTAAGTTATCTTTGACGTAAGAACTTTTTGGTATGAAGGGAAGAAGTTGCTTTCTTACATTTTACGGACGTGGAGTTGGTTAGATTTATTGTAGTCAACATTTTTGTTATATTTGAATGAGACATAATTGCAGTAGTATTTGAAGTGGTACTTGAACTGGTTTTACATTCGAGTAGATTATGGTTTACTATAAAATGACTAAAAGTATAATAAATTGACTGAATTATTATTAGTTAATCTAATGATGGGGATGTTATTGTAATTTCTCAAATTATAGGGAGTGTTTCAGTAATGAAATCAATCTTAAGAGGGTATTGAGGTAATTATTATGAGAAAAAAAGAAAAGAAAATAAAAACCTTGTTATGAGGAAAAAGAAGTAATCGTGGTGAGATGGCAAGTGATATGATGAAAGTTGCAAACGAGATTTATTACGTTACAATAATAATTTTTGCTAGTTCAATAAAATTTGAGATATTACTATTAGTTATCAGGGACTTAGGGTTGCATGTAATTATGATACAGATAAAATTTGAGATATTACTATTATTACTATTATTATTATTATTATTATTATTATTAATGGCGATATAGATTTTCTACAATCAATTGTTAATCTTCGTAATGTAAATTTAAATACAGTAGATCTGTCATTAAGATATCACAAGTAATAAATTTTTAGGGACACATGAATTCTAATGATAATAAAAGTATTATCATAATAGCTTTTATTGTTACTAAATTGAGAATGATATCGATTTTCTATTAATCAATTGTTAATATTGACCAATTGTTAATACTGACGGATTACATTTAAATATTATAAATTTGTTACTAATTATTAATAATGATAATTTAAAAATTAATCTTTTCCAAATTATGAATATTACATATATAATCAATAATATTTTATCATTAATAATTATTTGTCTTGTGGTGCACAATATTGATGGATTATTAAGAATTTTTCAACTATGATTTTTTTTTTTATTATTATTTTTAAATGAGCTTTGGCATATTGACCACTGTCAGTTGAACATGGATGTATTAGACTTCAAAAATTGACAATGTATTCAACCTTTTTTGCCCTTTAAGGAAATGACTTAAAATCACTATCACAATTTGATTGATTTTATTTTATACCATTATTATTCATCTTTGTCCTTTAAATAAGTTATTAAAATTAAACTCAATGTGAAATTACAATTCATTATTATACCTTATATAATGCATGCACATGTAATTATATACTTCATGCACGCATAAATAAATTACAAAGAAATTTTTAAATTGAATGACCCTTCTGCTTATTATCCATTGGATTAATTAAATACTAAAAAAAATTAAATTAATGAAAGAAAATAATCAAAAAAATAATTTATCAACAATTCAAATTCAATAATTTAGAATAGAAATTCAATAATAATAATAATAATAATAATAATAATAAAAAAGACTCTTGTTCTTAGGAACTTCGAAGGCTTTTTTCAAAACTATTTCTTAATTTCATCAACTTCTAAGTCGATAATATTCAAAAATACAAAACTAAGTATTAAATGTAAGCCATAATCTCTTAGATATCATCCATGGATTGTTCAAACTCTTTGGTTCCTCCTCTCTTGTCCCTCTCACATTCCCACCAGCAAAGATACCAGCTTTCCCTCTATTTCCCTCCAAATATATATATATATATATGAGTGTTTGTGTGTGTAAGAAATGAGATTGCATGCAATATTATATAGTTGTCCAAATCCACACAGGGGAGACGAGGATGCCCGCGAAACAATATAGGTACATGTTTCTCACCTGAGCTGTCAGTAATTAAAGCTGCGGGTGCCCGCTTATCGGCATCGAATTACATGTGTAACAAAATATATACAGATTCAAAAGTTTATCTTTTTCTCCTCTTCCATGTCATTTATAAGGCAGAGCTGGTGGGACTGTCGTCTTGACCAGCAACACTAGAAACGCTCTTGATTGAGAAAAAACATTGTAGAGAAATGGCGCCCAAGAGAAAGTTGGAGATTAATGCAGTTATAGATGAGAGCCAAAGGGCTTTGTTCTATACGTTTCAGAATACTGCTAACAATCTTTCTCTGTTTTATAATCAGTGTGTTGATAATCAGCAGCTGGCTTATAAAGCTGGCCAAAAGTACGCTATTGTAAGAACCCTAGTCCTGGATTTTCCCTCCCTTTTTTTTCTGTTCTTCTTTCCCTTTTCTCAATTTTAGGAATTAATGAATTTGGTTGATTTTGACATCAGGGTTCTTTCTTTGTTTCTTCTTCTTTTTTTTTTTTCTTTTAAGCTTATTAAATTGTGTTTATAGGGCTGTTGGGATTTGATTGAATTCATATAAAGTTTGATTCTTTAATTATTGTTCCTGTTTATCTCAAAAAAAAAAAATTCTTGTGCTTGTTAATGGATGCTTTTGTTGCATGTGTTGTAAGAACTAAGAAGATGCTTGTTAGGTTATATAACATATGATCATTAGACTCCCATCTGGGAGTGATCATTTTTCTTTTTTAATTCTTGTTTGTTTTAGTGAATCTTGGAAATGTATGTTAATTAATAGAAAAATTAGACTTCCATTTGAGAGTGATAACTTTTCCTTTTCTTATTGTAGTCTCTGTGAATTTAGAAAATGTATGCACATTTCTTTTTAGGGTTGGATTTCTAGGCTCATTTTTTCTAGTCTATCATGCAGCAAATCTATTGATCCGTCATTGGTTTTGTAATTTCCCTAATGTATTTTTATAGACTGTATAAGTAAACCCATGTTTTGTCTGCAAATTGGATTGCATATTTTCAGCCGTCCCTTTTGTTGATGCTATTACTGATGGAGGAATGAAATTCGTTCTTGTTATGGAAGTTGTACTTTGATGCGGTTCCTTATTGATGGTGCACTTCCTTTTGCATGAGATCTAATGTTGTCCTCGTGTTTACACTTCCAATCATAGATTTTAACCATTAAAAATTTGCGCTCCAAGTCATTATAGATTCGGATATATTGCTAAGTTAAAAGGTGAATCTCAAGTCAAAATACGGATCCATAGTTAATTAATTGTGAACCTATGGTATTTGGCAATGTTTATGTTGTCAGCATTATCAAGAAAAGATTCGAAATGATCGTATCCATGTAAATATCAAGTTTTTTTGTCGTGATTATTACACGTGTCAACAAGATATGAACGAATATTTTACTTACGTGTATATCTTTAGCCTTTTATTTTAGAAGGCCTAAGAAAGTGACAATGGACTCGTATGAATGCACCATTTTAAGAGAATGGGAAGTACAAATTCTATTTGATGCTGTTGTTCTTAATCCCTTTATTCCTTCTTAAGAAGAGGTCACTTGACTGATAGTTTCTTTAGGTGATAATGCTGCAAGAGTCCCTTAGACTCTTTGTGCTACTGTTCCTTTTCTTTTTCATTTGTTTTAGTACATAAATGACTTCACGAACCACATGATCTTACGTAGTGCTTAAAAATATGCAGTGTGGGGAAAGTATTTGGCCACTCTTATTGCAGTGTTTGTTATGGAACAATATTTTGATGCATCTTCTTGCCGTAATAGGGTACAAGGTTGTATAATAATATTCTGACATGATATCTTTTTGCAGTTGAAATTTAATGAATGGATGCTCGAAAAGATGCAGGAGGGGAAAATAGTCACTGTGTCTGAGGTTATTGCCTATTTGCAGGTTCTCTTATGATCTTTACTTTGTCTTCATTGAGACATACGTACTATTTAAACGTGTTTCATCCCATGAAGCATATTGACCTTTTGTTTGTCCGCTCGTCATTCTTTTTTGATTAAATTGCAGTTGAAGTCTAATACAGATTTCCTGTTATTCACAGAGTAATTTGAATGGTTCGGTGCATGGAGAAGGAGGCACCGGGTCCCAGCAGAACGATACAGCCCAAGGAATGCAATCTGTTCAGGCAGCACCGTCCTCTGCTCCGAGCAATCCGAGCCAAGACAGTGATCTGGAAATGCAAATGGACTAAATAAACTCCTTTGCATTGTTTCCTTGCAACGTAGGACTATGGCATTGTGTCTTTCCCGTTTCGATTATGTCACCTTGTGGAGTGATCCTGGACTTGTCTGTCGTGTCCCTTGAAGTAACTCATTTGAGAACTCATTGTTGTTTTTAAAGGAAATCGACCTTCTATAGACCTTATATGGTATGATATTTATAGAAGAGCTTTGACATAAGATATGATGTTTTATTTCTATTACTCTTTAGTCTGTGTTGAAGTTGTCCACCAGATGTTTCTTTTATAAACACAAAGCAACTTTACAATTAAGAAACTATGTTGTACTATTTTTTTCATTTCCCTGTTACCTCAGGGCTCCTGCAACCTCATCTTGTCAAACTAATTTATGTCTGGTTGGGCAACTTTAGCATGGGCCATAATGGATAGAAATGTTTGTGTAGGGAATCATAAGATAGTTTTGCAATTGATACAAGAAATCTGACCTTCTTTGGCATAATAAAGGCTTGTTAGATTGGTTTATGTGCACATAATGTGTTACGATATGGCTTATTCGATTAGATTATGTTTGCATAACATGCTAAGGCATGGCTTGTTGGATTAGTTTTTGTGCACATAACGTGTTATTGTATGTCTTGAAGTTTTAAGGAAGGGTTCTTTTTAGAATCACTAGTATATTAGTAAATAGTATGACACGTGAATAAATGCACGTAGTTGATTTAAATAGCGTAACAATGATGGAATATGATATTGAACAAGATTAAAAATATCTTTTTGAAGCATACCATCAACCGGGCTGGCTGGCCCGGTTTGTCCGGCCCGGCCCCAGTTATATAAAGTATATAGCTTTCATAATGTTTGATTTGGACAAGAAATTTACTGCCATCATTACCATATTGCCCCCATGCATACAGTGTAGGTCTAAGACAAGACAGAGGGGCAAGAGGAAAGGAGCCTTGCCCCCCAAAAAATTAATACATCTGGGCATGCGTTTGTCCCTGCTATGGGTCAAACTCTATGATAACTCTTTTTATTTTTTCAAATCTCTCCTTTCTTCCCTTCAAAAAATAAAATAAAAAAGAAATAAATAGAAACTTTTATCTGGGATTTTTTAAAGCACTAGCTTTGTTGGCTTCCATAATCATGTGGCTCCAACCACATTTGATGTTCCTCATTTCCACCAGCCCCACCACTTTCTTGTCCATGCCCTTATAGGCATGTGGCCATGAAAAGATAACCATGGCCAACATAAGGATATAATAGTCCTTTCATCCGATTTGTGTTTATTCTTGTACCCTTTAGGGAGCAAAAGCTTTTATGAACATGGGCGGATGTGTTTCTCTAAAAAAAAAAAAGTTTCTGTGAAAATTTTACTTTTCAAGATTTCACTTTGGATGATGAGAAAAAAAGGGTCAACATTCTTCACTAAAGAAAACCACTTCTTTTGCTTTGGCATCAAAGCATCTTAGGTTCTTGTAAGAACTTAATCAAGAGTGATTAGAATAAGTACACATGTGAGACAACATAGAAGCATTTGATACCTAATCATTAAGCAGAAAAAGTACATTTTTGACCTTGCCGTATAAACAACGAAGACGATCTTTTTCATTTATTAGTACTAATTGAGTTAGAAGAAGAAAATAAATTAAAATACTTAAAGATGCTTTTTTGAACTTATAGACAAGAATATTATGGGTTGGTTGGCCAAGAAAGGAACCGTTAAATCTAAAAAAGTTGATAAGAATATGATATTATTAAAATTTATGTTAGTTACAGTTAAAATACTTGAAGAGGGTGTATAGTGGTTAAAATATAACATATCATGGAATGTTGGACTTTCCAGCTAAGCAATCCCCTTCTTTTTGTTCTTTCTAATCTCTATTCCTAACATTCTCAGAACCCTTCTGCTCTTCATTAGTTTCAGTTTGTTCCGGTAATGGAATGAATGTAATGTCCCTGGAAGAGGACAGGATAGTCATTTTCTCTCTCTGATGAATCTCTCTGACAACCTTGTAATAAGCATTGCTTCATTTTCTCGTAGTCTTTCCTTAAATTTAGTCTAGAATTATAAGGTTTTTGGACAACTGTGCATCAAAAACTTCAATGACTGGTCTCTTGCAGTTAATTTTGAACATTTTTTTGGGAAATTTCCCTTTGTCTGAACCAGATATGGACTATTTATAGGTAATAAAAATGAATTATAAATGAAGGAGACAATTTTCATGAGGGTATTGTTTTGCAAGATCCACTGTCCATTCATTTGCTTCTGCAAACCTACTGCTGCTCATCTTTACACTTCAAGGCCATTCAAATTGGAAAGCACTCCTTCAACGGCTTATGCTATTTCCGATGATGTCTCTGATAGGTCGTCATCATCTGAGGGCATAAATGGGAAGCATGAAGCTGAAAGTGTACTCAAAAGTTGCATCAAAAAGCTCCCTTCTCGACATGAAGGAGTTGAGAAGAAAAGAGTACAGTGGACTGATAGCTTAGGCAAAGAACTTGCTGAGGTCAAGGAGTTTGAACCCAGGTGGCTACTTTGTCTCCTTTCCTATGATGTTTTTCGCTTGTTTGTGTCTGAATTCTGCTGTATCATGAATACTGACTCTTTTTAAAATTCTTGCCGAAGTGAAACAGGGGATACTGATAATGAAGAGGAAAGCAGCCGTTGTCTTTGTGTTATTCTCTGATGCTCATTCACAGCACTCACCTTAACTACGATGAGGATAACTGGTGAAGAAGTGGTTGAAAGAGAGCTGTATACAAACAATTGAGTCAACTAATGAGTTTTGGCTCCATCATTACATAAATAGATTGTTTAGTTTGCAGCCCGGGATCTAGATCAAGATCTGACTTCTAATTCAGCCATTGACCTCTCGCGATCTGATTGAATCAAGAATCTAAACTGAGACTTGACCTGACTACTACCGCTACTGATGGAATGAAGATGTATTTTGTGACATTTATAATCATCATTGATTCTTTGTAACAAGAATGAAATGCGAATCTGTAAGTCTCTTCTGATGCTATATCTTTCGATATTTATCAAGCATAACATCTGAATTATGTGGTTCACAATCTGAAAAATGGGATTGTTCCTTCATCCTTTATGCTCTTTTTGTTTCCATGTTCAAGTGATTTGCACTGTTTTACTGCAACTTTATTCCGTGTTCCTTTCATTGCATCATTGTTAATGGTAAGAACTGTTGCTGGTAAACATGAAAGTTTGTCTTTTTAAGATTTCTGTTACCGTAATTACATACGAATAACTAAATGAGAAACAACTGAAATAGACAGTAACTAAAAAGAAAAGAATCTGACTAAGCTAGTCCTACGACTCATTTCTGTTGAAGTCTCTTCAAAACGAAACTTAAGCTTTGTCTTTATGATTGGTTAACTCCATATGTTATTTCTTGTCAAATCCAAACAGAGATTTGATAGCATTGATGGCATTTTCATTGATAAATGATTCGTCAAATCTCTTCAGAAGAGGCTCAAATTGCTCGGATTTCCTGATATTCTCGAGGTCAGGATCTATCCGGATTCTCTGCCAAAAATAGCAGCAAAAGACATAAGAGTGGGAATGCTATCTTAGCATGATTCATGTTTAAATATTGTCTTGATCCATTTAAACTAACCTTAAAGTCCTCGAATCCTGCTGCCAACGCATCCTCAAGAGCTGAAAGTCCAGCTTGTATCTGCAAGAACTCAAAACAGTTTTCACAAAGAAAATGACTAAATAGTTCCAATACGTAACCAAATTGAGAATCATGGATCTACCCGATCAAGCTTTGAATAACAACAAGCCACATTATAACTTGCAACTGCAGCTTCGTTCGACTCTGGTTTTGATCCTAACACTGACTCAAACTTTTCCAAAGCCTCTTCATAGTTTCCGCTCCTTAAAGAAAAATAAAAGATGAGTGATTACTTTGTGGCAAAGAAGCACGAACCAAGACGAACGTCAGGTTCTTACTTGTAAAGCTTGAGTCCTTCGCGAAGGTCTTTCTCTCTCTGCTCCTTCTGTTCCTTTTTCCTTAGATAATTTTGCATCTGTATCCGTTATGTATGTCAAGGGTTAGTAGTCATAAATCAGAATAAGGCAAAATGAAGAGAAGAAAGATGCACTCACTTGGATTTCCCTCACTCTGTTGCTGATAAAACCAGCGTTCCTCTCGATTCTGATAATTTCCTTTTCGGTTAATTCACCCGCAGTATCCACCTTTCCTGATAAGTAACACAAAAGCGAATCGCATTTCCATAAACCAAAGAAAACATTGAGGTCACCTAAATAAGCATTATTGACCAAAACTCACCGTATCTCTTCTGCATTTTCATGAGAAGTGGGCCGATTCTTTGTCGAATTGTGTACATTGTTCTTCCATATTCAGCAGCAGGCCATATTTCATCCCCAAAAACTGCACTGCAGGTAGTGTTTTTTCAACTACTTTAATCAAATCACAAACCAAGGATACCATTATCACATCATTAACCCCTCCCCAAACATGATCAAATATGCATTTGGTGGCTGAATGAAGTAGAAAAGGAAGCCCAAAGGATTCAATATTGACAGTTTTAAGCCATAATGTCAGCACTATCCGAAGAATCAAGTTACTCAACTCGTACAGATAAATCTCTGAAAGAAATAAGTCGAAATACCTCGTGGCAAGAACTTTATCCCCAACGGTGAACATGCCGGTCTCATCAGCGGATCCTCCCGGTGCAATGGCATCAATGTAAGTGCCACCATCTCTGCCCTTGGCAAATCTTAGCCCATACGGCTGCACCAGTTCCACTTCATACTCTTCATATTTTTCCTCTTCTCCATCTTTAGAGTTGGATGCCTGAGTATCAGTCTTGGACGCTTTAACAACAAAAGTCGATTGTTTTGCGAAATGGGCATTGCAGAAAATGGTTGAACTTGATGTAGTCAAGAATGGGTTGCTTTTGGCATGGTTGAGCTTCAGGAAAAAGCACG
This sequence comes from Handroanthus guayacan, assembly GCA_014898755.1. Classification (NCBI taxonomy): domain Eukaryota; kingdom Viridiplantae; phylum Streptophyta; class Magnoliopsida; order Lamiales; family Bignoniaceae; genus Handroanthus; species Handroanthus guayacan. Next base: position 624,387 of record JACFYI010003734.1, read on the forward strand.
AAGACGGGATTTGTACCCTGGTTGGCAAAGGTGGAGAAGAACATAGAGAAGTGTGGCTGGTTGATGCCATAGATACTGTGGAAATTGAAGTCTCTTAGTGTGTGAACTATGTGAGTTTCTTGAATTAATTAAGATAGCAAGGTGATTGCGGAGGAAGGGGGAGGAGACTGGTGGTTGTAGTAGTAGCCCATTCCCTTGCATCAATCAATTCAATATGGTGGTGCCACGTGGCAGTTCGTTTTGTGGATTGTGGTAGTATTGTGAGTAGCAAACCAGACATTCCCAAGAATCCCAGAGAGAGATACTTTAAAACGTGGCCTCCAATGATACGACGGAAATACAGTTAAAACCAATCGCCTCGAACAAGTTGAAAATAAAACTATATTAGTGTTTTTCGTTTTCTGTTACATTAATACGTGACAGCAGTAATTTTAATTACTACCTTGAAAGATAATGACCCAGGCAGAAAATTTTGTTATGATTTTAAGTTATTTTATACTGGAAGTAGGTATCAAATGATCTACGTCTAACGAACATGCTCAAATAGCTCTACGAGCTTAACCTCGACCATAAATCAAACTTAAAATAATTATTCATAAGCTAGCAAACCTGTCCATGAACTTTTAATTATACTTACATATATATATAAATAATTATATAACATATAATATATATATTAATTATACATTATAGATTACTCATGAAAAATTAAATATAAATAAATGTATATCAAAAAAGTAAATAAACATTAAACAATTTTTAACAAATATAGAATAATTAAAAACAATTAATATTTAGAGCTCCCTATGCCCCTCATACGAGCCCAATATGCTCGAATAACTGGAGCACTTCCAAGCCGAGCTCAACTCATTGAGACCCCTAATGGTATCGAGGGGGCCATAGTTAAAACAACGCGACCACAAGTGAAGGATAGAAACATAGGAAGGAAAGAACCTTTATAACCACCACATTTTCTTGCACTTCATAACTGCAAGCGTACATTGGATAATCGTACCTCGAACAAATTACATGTTCAAAACAAGCCGAATCTAATCAAAGCTAACCTTGCTGGAATTAATCTACTCCTTTTCTCTCCTATTATTATTTTACTATCATCAACCAACCAAGTTCACAAAATTCATTCAGGTTCTTCCATGGAGCTGCTGTAGTTCTTTCAGAGCTCAGTTGTGCTTAGTAACCATATCCAGAATTGTCCATGGGGTTTCCAGCCACAACAGGTTCGGGCTCCTTAATCTCAACAACCACACAGTCCGACATTAAGAATGTCTTCGCCACAGAAGATGCGTGTTCTAAGCAACATCTCACCACCTAATTCAAAAGGGCAGACAAATTACTGAGCCACTGCTCAACACAAGATCTGATACGCGGAAGTAATGATGCAAAACATCTTTACCTTGGTCGGATCAATAATTCCAGCAGACATGAGATCTTCATACTGTCCAGTAGCAGCATTGTATCCATATCTTGGATTGTCACTTGATAGCACCTGCACACATATAATATGAACACAATGTCAAGTTGGTTGTAATATAAGCCCACATGGGAAATACGAGAATAATAATTTCTCCATAAATGGTATTGCATGAAGCATTCACACACCTTCTCACTCACAACACTTCCATTAACACCGGCATTCTTGGCAATCAATTTCAATGGATAACTCAATGCTCTCTTCACGATGTCAGCTCCAACCTGCATCCATATTACACCCACCCTCACTCATAATTACTCTCACCAAAATTTCAAATTTAGAGTATGTTAACATCACCTAGCAACCATTTCAAGCAAAAAACTTGACAATTTCTTTACCTTCTCTTCATCATTTTCAAGAGTTTCCTTGATAGCATCAACCCTGGATGCAAGCCTCAACAAAGTACATCCGCCTCCAACAACAATTCCTTCCTCAACTGCTGCCTGTAAAATGGGTCGAATTTCACATTACTACATCCACTCCCCCTCTACCAGCATGCAGCAAATAGCAAATCTGAATCCTAAAACAGAAACATGTAACTCACCTTAGTGGCATTGAGAGCATCTTCTACTCTGAGCTTCTTCTCCTTGAGCTCTGTTTCAGTTTGTGCTCCAACCTTCACATTTCAGAGGGCATTCAATAACATGATTTCAACAAGAATAATGCATCCATTCGTACCTTAAGAGGGGAAAAAGAACAAATGAACCTAAGATAGAGTTACCTGGATCACTGCAACACCTCCTGACAGCTTTGCAATTCTTTCATTCAGTTTTTCCTTTTCATAATCTTGCTCTGCAGCCTGCTCAAAACAATTTGCCTCACTCAGGTACTAGGGAGAACCACTGAACACGGTCCATGCTACAGCATAAGAAAAAAGGCTCAAGAGACACACCTCAATAAGGTTTCTTATCTGAGCAACACGTTTATTAACGGCTTCCTGAGTACTGCCATCACCAACTATTGTTGTAGTGTCCTTGGTCAACACCACCTTCGCAGCGTGGCCCAAAACTTCCTTGTCAGCCTTGTCTAATGTCAGCCCAATCTCTTCCCTGATCACAGTTCCTGCATGCCACAAAATATTTTTACTCGCGGAATGATACAGAAGGAAAGACAGTGTTCAGACAAAATACAAGAAACCCAAGAGGCGAAACACAGGACTCAAACGTGGAGACCATCTGGTTTCAAAAGAAAGGCGGGAAGATAGCCAAAAAACTACCTCCAGTCAAAATTGCAATATCATCAAGATATTGACTCTTTCTTTCACCAAATCCAGGAGCCTTGAGAGCAGCAACCTTCAGTGCCCCCCTCAGCTTGTTCACAACAAGAGTTCCCAGAGCCTCCTGCTCAATATCTTCAGCAATTATTAAGACAGGGTAACCACCTCTAATAGCTTCTTCCAAGATGTTAATCAGATCTCGAGCATTGGTTATTTTCTTGTCCACCAGCAATAACTGCACAGAGAAATCCATTATTAGAAGGAAGCGACAAGAAAAGAAAAAGGAAAAGGGGGGAAAAAAACAGGGAGGACTTCTCACTGGTCTTTCCCATATTTAAAGTCTTTCCTTGAAAGGGATAAATAATTGCCTACCTTACAGTTCTCATACTCAACAGACATTTTCTCAGTATCAGTTACAAAATAGGGAGAAATATAGCCACGATCAAATTGCATTCCTTCAACAACATAGAGACTGTTTTCCGCACTTCTGCCTTCTTCAAGAGTCACAACACCTTTCCTACCAACTTTGCTCAAAGCCTCAGCTATCATATTTCCCACTTCATAGTTGTTACCAGCACTTACTGCAGCAACATCCGCTAATTCACTATCTTCCACCTGCAATTTCCCACTTAGGTTAATAAATCATAATATTCAATATGAATCACCTAGCAACGTTCCCTTGGTGCATTGCTTGTTAGAAATGGATACCTCTTTTGAGATAGATTTCAGCTCAGACACTAAGGCCTTGGTGGTCTTTTCAATTCCTCTTGTGATAAGAACAGGATTTGCTCCAGCTGCTACCACCTGAAAACACAGCAAATGTATAGATATAAACCAATGTGTCTGTTGTCAGATATTAAAGGTAACAGCATAAAGATGCAACACAAACCTTGACACCTTCAGCAATAAGGCCCTGTGCAAGAACAACAGATGTCGTCGTTCCATCCCCAGCCAAGTCATTAGTCTTTGCAGCTGCTTGTCTCACTAATTTAGCACCAATGTTCTCAACTGGATCCTCCAACTCAACCTACGAAAAATCAATACGATGTTCTTATGTCAACTGGACCTCAGTTTTGATATACAAATATTCATCAAAGAAGTAAATTGGAACTAATAATTTTAAGATGCCATAAAGTAGGCCTTCAAAGTGGATATCACAAATAAAACTTCACACAAAAATTGCAGTACTGAATTTGTCTATCATGAAGACACAACAAATTGCTCTAACAATGTTGAGTAAACAAATAAGCAATAAAGCAATTTTCGAGGCACTACGATCATCAAGCAAGATTTCAATGTCAATGCGTACTCACAGTCACAGACGTAAATTGATTAAGAACGTTTGTAATTACCTCTTTGGCCACGGTAACTCCATCATTGACAATTTTAGGGGCACCATACTTGCTCTCGAGAACAACATTTCTTCCTTTGGGTCCAAGGGTGACACCAACTAGATCTGCAAGTTTGTTGACACCATTCTGACAACAAAAGAATCACGCATCAGTGGTCTTCTCTTAGGAAAAAAATATATTTTACGTATGTAAACCAAAAATTTCAATTGCTGACCTGTAGTTTCTTCATAGCTGAGCCATCCTTGTTGAAATACAAGTCCTTTGCAGCTGCAGATATCTTTAGAGAGCGTGTTCTTCGGATAGCAACAATCTTTCTCCTTCCAACTGAACTAGAAGATATGGAAGCAAGAGACGAGAACTTGCTCGATAAAGCTGCAATTCTATCATCCTTCACCCTGCTCCTGGGGGCGGCTAATGACCCAACTGAGGCTATGCCAGCAAAAGTTGACGCCATTTATTCTTTAAACCTGATAGCAAGAAATTGTTATACTCTCAGAATTTCAATATATACTTAAGCAATGCAAATATAGAAGACAACCAATTTTGGCCAATCCAAAGCAATATTCAGCGAACAAATTATAGTTTTGTCTCCAAACGTGGAAATCCCTGTATGCGCCTTCGGACATCCCAAACCCCATTCTCTAATTGAAAAACAAATTATTCCCAGCCAAAATTTCTTACTTGCAGCATTTTGTGCACGGATTCTTGCACACTCATAGTTTTGCATGCAACACCACTTTTTGAAGATAGAAGTGCAAAATGGAACCAAAAAAACTCACTTTGAACTCATTCATCATACAAATAGGGGAATTCTGAATATAATTGAATCCTCAAAAACATTAATACTCAGCATTTCAAAAAATCGTAATTTTCAGTAAATGAAAGCATATCCATATACAGCAATGTTCATTTTTTCACAAAATTACAGCTAGACTCAAACACTTCACCTATAAAACTCGAATTTTCGTCTCCGGAGAAGAAAGAATACCACAAATGGTCAGGCTCGAGTTTCACCATCATCAAAACAAGTAGTGCAATAACACCACCAATGAAATCCCACAACCCGATATGATTTCATCATTACACATAAACTTGATATAGTAGATTTAAATTAGAGTAGCCGAAGAACATTTCAAGACGCCCCACCAATCAGCACAAATGCAAAAACATCACATGATTCAAAACAAGCAAAGAAGAGTCAAAAAAATCCATTAAGCCGCTCACCGTAAGACGGAGGAAGAATGAAAAGTATTGTGTTAAGCTCTCAGCTGTGGTGTACGCAAGGGAGCAGGATGCAGAGAAGAGGGTTTCTCTCAAAGAGCAGACTGATGGTTGGAGGATAGATTGATTAGGTTTTTAGTAGGGGAGAGTGGGTGGGTGTATGTGCTGTGTGAAAAATCAAGGGGTCATTTTGGTTCTTGAAGTTTCCACTTCATCTCAGCCGTTGGATTGCCATTTCTTTCCCTTTTTTTGTCGTGGATTGGAACACTCTAGAACGTTTTCCAGATTTCCGTTGTAACAAATAATTAATTTTGAATCTTTGATACCTTTGAATGTCCATGTTCACTCAGAAATAATATCAAATTATTAATAAATAGAATTAATTTTATTATTATCAATTATAAGATTATACAAACGAAGGATCGTCTACTAAAATGGATTATTACAAATTAATTAGTATAATTAAATTATTTAAAG
>JACFYI010003734.1:675550-690945 GCA_014898755.1 Handroanthus guayacan
TTCTCCCTGTCCCACCAGTGCATAAGAATGAGTGGATGTGATTCTCTCCTTTCAGAATAATAATAGTATTAAAAAAGCTCAGACACGACCATCAATATGGTCGGACGTATTAATTCCTAAGATCACACATCGGGGAGGAGTTCAGTTACAAGTCGTGGTTCATACTTTTAGTATTTCCCCTACAAGATGTAACACATTCATATATCACATAACATCCAAACAAAACCACTCATGTGTCACAGCTCAGAAGGCGGCCTTGCAATTTCATTGGCTTCAAAACTTTTATGACATTATTATCACTATCTTTACAGAAAAAGAAAAGAGAAAATCAACATCTCTGAATCCTATCTCCACATCTTCGCCGCAAAAGAATACCGTGAGGAATTCGCTGTACAAATTCTAGCTATCTATAATAGCCATGTCTGGTTGAGTGAAAAAAAAAAAAAACAAAAAACACAGATCTCCAAGCAAAAAGTATGAGGAATGGACACCACAGCAAGAAAGTAATCATCACCCGTTTGCTTTCACACAGGATTCTCATCCTGAAATAATAATTAGTGGGCTCGGCATTAGTAAACAAGTTGATTGCCAGCACTTAAGAATCCGAACAACTTTAAGTTCATCTGCCTGCATTATCATATTAAGGCTCGACAAAAAAGCAAAACTCTGATTTTACAAATAAATAGAAAATAAGCATAAATCCAAGATTAACTGGACCAATTTTTGAGAAATCCATGTCTAAGGTCAAATGTCTTCAAATCCCAAGAATTGCTTTGAAGAATACTCTAGCTAATGAAATATCTCCAGACTCCAGTACAGGGTAATTGTGAAAATCATGCCCTTCTACTTCTCATACTTTTTCCTTTCTGGAGCTTCAAATTTAAGTATTGCCGTTTTATGTTAAATATTCATCTTAGAATTTCAAACTGGTGTTTCACACTGATAACAACTAAAAGAGCCCTTATACAGTATGTAGAGGAGGTCACTGATGTAGAGCTGAAAACTTACATCTTTAACATGAAAAGATCTCTCCGTGGATAGATTCAGTTGAGATGGCTCACCAGCAGAGATGGAGTTAGTAGCGTCACGATTTTCACTAACCTGCAACGAAAAAGAAGGCCACCATAGGCATAAGCGTCATTTTCGGTCAGTTAAACTACAGGGAATACCAATGATCTGATTCAGAACATAAAACAATGCAAAGTTGGGACGCCAGCAAACAAGCATCCAGAGAAGACACTAATTTTCTATAGCAGAAAGGCTCTCAGACATTGCTGTCAATCAAAGGCTTGATTAAGCATCAGAATTCATATAGTGATCAAGTTCACATGAATAATTAATAAATCCAATCACATCGCGTGCTAGGTTGCATCTTCTTCCAGTTTAATTAAACGAGCAGATTACTCATCCTATTCATGACTCTGGAAGCTGTCATGGCATATCTAATGAGCAGTGACAAGTAGTAGAGTCGAAAAGTGAGACCATTGCAGGCATTGATAATTTCATATCACAAAGATTTGGGCATTGATAATTTCATGTCATAAAAAGTTAGGTTCGATCATTTAGGTTTGATCATTATCCTATTCCTCTGCCAGTCTAGTCTCTCCCTCCAATGCCATTTCCGTCTGCCACCAGAACATAACTGGACAACCGTATGGCAGCTGCTATCATTATTTAGAAACACAGTGTATAGTTCACCATGATAATATCACTTCCCATTTAGTGAAACAGTTCAACCCAAACTTAGGCAAAAATTAATTCTTGCAAGTATCTATCTTCTTCGACAAAAATTCCTTCCTAAGACTTGCTATCTGCTGCTAAATAAGTGATAATGGTGGCAAACATAGACTTACAATCAGCCCAATATGAGGTGATTACGTGGGTTTATGGTAAAAAGGAAAAGGATAAAGCAATTAAGCATATTTATGAATCAATTAAGCTACACCTATCAGAGAAAAGTTGAGGGAAAATCATTTTTAGTAATCTTGTGCTGTCCACTAGATGCATTAAATGCGTAGTTCAGGAATAATCTTCAATTATTATAAACTTTGATCCCAGATAAAATGTTTAGTTGTCTTATTGTGTGATAGTGTTGCAATTTAGGGAACTCTGAAACTCAACATCAGGCATGGATCCTCTATACTGCCACAGCACACACTACTTTCCATGCACTCCTCCCAAACTTTTCCTCTCTACAGTCTCACCACTCAAATCTCCACCTGGAGAATTCTTCCACCACCACCCATCGTAGGCCTATTCATTTTGCAGAACCCAGATGCCACCTTCCATATCACCACATGAAACAATGTTATATGTGGAAAGTGCTACTGAATCCTAAAACGCAATTTGGCGTGAAAACAGCAAAGCACTCAATAACTGTATCAGCACAATCTTATATTTGCTTTTTCCTTTTACCACCTTGTCTTATAATAGATAATTTCCTCAGGACCCAACCTCTATATGATTATGGTAAACTGTCTCTGGTTTTCTTATATGAAACGGTTCTATAGCTATTACCAGTTCAGCTATAAAATTGTCTCACTTTTTCAACACTCACATGAAGAAAAATGTTGCCTACTCTAACGTTCTCTCTGTGGATGTATGTGCGGACGTATTTTTGCGTGTGTTCATCGGGAAGAATTGTCTGCTTGGAAATGGTTAAGACAGAGTAGCAGGACCATACCCCATATGGATAAGTATCATCCCCGGCGTCCTCAAAGAGAGACGAGTAATACACAGGATCACGTGTTGAGCCTTCAACACCATCATCACACCCAGAGGGACGTCGGACAATTGGAGAAGGAGGCTCAAGAAAACTACTTCTCACATATTCATCTCTATTTCTACCATCTGAAACACCCAGTCTGTACATCTGTATCCATACCAGTGATGATGATAACTTCACTGAAAATCCGATAATTTGCATGGTAAGGGTCAGCTTTACTGAATAGCTGCCAAGGGCTCCGTAAAACTCAGATGGAATGTGCCTGCATACAGAGATGGAAATTTGCTCAGTTGAAAGACATGGATAATGGAGAGAGCAAGTAGCTATACAAGTAAAAAATGGCATTCAATGCAAGCAAGTGCAACAAGTAGAGGTGCAAAGCTCTACCACCTCTTCCATGTGAAAGGAACCATCTCCCTAATTTAGGTGGAGAAAAGCAGCAACATATACAACATCCCAAAAACTAAATAATAGCTGAAAATTGATTACCATATATTTAGCATCTAAAAACATCGTAGCAGCAGCTGAGATCTGCAAGTTCAGGCTTAGGATCTCATACAACAGCTAGGCATATTATTAGATATATGGTACTTTCTGTTATCTTTCGCTCTATTGTAACCAGGGTTCTTTATGTGCTAGTCATTCCAGGGAATACATAAGATTACTACTCAAATTCTGAGCCCACAGTGAGTATTTGTGATTAAGCAGTTAGAATGAGAGATTTCCATCAGGATTCAGACAACTGGCAAGAATGGCCTTAGCTTGCAAAAATGAAAAATCATGGTTCATTTGGTTGGTTCTAAGTTCTAACACAGCAACAATTCAGCTTAGATTTGTGCTTTCTGTCATTATGTGTGCACTAACTTAAGCTCATTTAACAAACTGTCAATGCCTATAGAGGAATTTACATAGGATACAGAAGGATTGATGCTCATCCAATTTTGCCAAATCGGTAAGGACTGATTCAGATGCTTATTGATCAATACTTGAACTATGACGCTTCGTGTCCTGTGTCCTACCAGAATTCTAGTGGTATTCTTTCCTGATGGTGTCGCTAGTGGAGTGTCAGAACAAGAAATAGTAGAAAAACGTACGAAATAAATCCAATGTACCTTCGACGGAAAAAGCAGAGAAATAGAATTACTTAATATCTTATTTAGTTATTCAGTCTTGAATATATGGAGATAGCTGTCGTATAGAAGCAAGTAGAGTACGTAGGCACATCGGATTGATGATACTAATTTTAACAGCAATACGAGAAACACTGAGTAGAATTACAGAGAAACATAGTTGCATTATAAAAATTGATATATGTTAACGGAAGTCAGCACCGTGGATGGAATTGGAGTAGCAATATGCGAAGAGTTAATAAAAAAGAAGAAGCGGAAGAAGCAATAGTACCAGATATCGTAGGAGAAAAGCAATAACCATGAAAGGTCGAGGAAAACGGAGCAGAAAAGGAGCGCGGCGTAAGTCCTGGCGAGGTTCTGGCTGCTACTCTCAATGGCGACGAGCGCGAACAATAAAATCCCCAAATTAACGACCAATACCCCACTGTAGAGAGCCCCGAGCGAGCCGATCAACGCGCAGGCAATCTGAGCGTAGATCAGTCTGACGGCGAGCCACAGAAGGTTCTCATAATTTCGAAACCAGGCCTTTATGTCCCTCCACCTACAAACACAATTCATCATATGCGAAATTCACCACTACTCTGCGATTCTACAATAATAGTTGGGTTGGGCATTTATTCAAAATGAGAGAATGAATGAATGTATTTATTCTATTTATAAAGGTGAGAAAGAGAAACTGTTGCAGTTACAGGTTGCAGTTGCAGTTGCGGTTGCGGAGGTGGAATGAGGAATCAGAAATTGAGCGCTCTTTTCTTTGCTTAACTAACTCTGAGTGAGTCGAGACTGAAACTTTCTATTCATTTTTCGACACTGCCCCTTAAAACTTTCAATTTTTCATCAATATCTCCAGCTAAGGGTTAAAGTACTCATATACCCTTATCTTAATTTACTAAAATTAATTATTATTAATTATATACGTTAGTAATAATAACTCAAAAAATTAAGGAGAGAGAAGAAGATCCAAACATGGGAGAAGAAGAGGCAGCTCCTGCTCCCCCGCCACCGCCGCCGCCGAAGGCGTGGCGTACTTACATATCGGAAGAGCTTCCCCGAAGCGTCCAGGAGTCGGCTGACTCCGCCATTCGCTCCGCCCGCTCAATCCAACAATCCTCCTCCACTCATCTCCGCACCCTCCAGGTAAGATTCGATCCACCGCAATCCCCCACTTCCTCGCTTTCGCATTCCATCTCTCATTAACATGCTGTTTGCAGGATTTCATTCCCCAAATCGGAACTCGATACAGATATTACGAGGAGGCTTTCTTCCACAAAGTCAAAGGTGCCCTTGCCTTACCCCTCACTCCTAAGTCCCACCACATCTAACATTCCTTCCCTATAAATTATTACTCTTCTTATTGTTCTTAATTTGTCCATAGCTTGTTTCCCAAACGTTTGCAAGTCATTTACGCCCAAGAGGATCATGCTTATTAATTTCAATTTTGGTTTGCTCACAGCTTAACTTTTTGTGAAAATTCTGTCCAACTTCTTTTTCATTGGTCTTATTAATTTGCCTATCCTTTTCCAACATTTTATGTAGATGAGTTGGTGAACTTAAGAGAACACCCAGCTGTGGCAGGTGGAGTTGCTATTACGGCGTGCCTCCTCCTTATGCGTGGTATGCTCTCAACTCACTGCCATACCTAAATTACGGAGCAAATAAATAACACTAGGAATATTGATATTGCTGATCACAATTCTATTTTCAACCAAATGCCAGCCAACTTCGGCTCCAGATCAGTTATTCCATTCTCTATGCATTCAATGAAAATTCAATCCTACTTGAGCCATCCAATACTAAGGATTTATACCTACATTATCATGTGTTAAAAATGCAAACGTGCAGTTAACAGTTCAACCAACTGTTTTTAGCTTTCTGCTGCAGCTATATATTTTACAACTTTCTTTGTAGAAATGGGTAAATCATCTATAGTCTGTTATGATCAAGCAAACATGATCAGAATTTTTTTTGTCTTTTTAATCAGAAAATATGAAAAAGTAGAAAACTTCTATTTAGGCTGCATTTAAAATAACATTTTTTTTTTTGGTTTCAAAATACTTTGTTAACTTTTATATAGTTTATTTATCGTGGATAATTATCAAATATACAGTAAATAAGTGATGTAACTATAATGCTTTACAAGTCAACAAACTTCCATTTCAGCATACTCAATTAGCATAAGGTTATTCTTAATTTATCAAGTACTCTACCCTGTGAGCACTGCGATGAGGTATAATGATGTTGTTATCTATAAATTAAGTGTGTTTTGAATGAGTTGAGTGAGGAAGTCTTCGTGACAGTTCATAACATAATCAGAGGACTGGACTGAAGTGTTTTATGAACATCATCTTTTGTATCCTCATTTGTTACCATGATGTGAAGAAATATATCATGGTTTAAGACCTATTAGAAGCAAGAGAACTTTAAAGAAACTGCTTGGTTTTTTTAATGAAGTCTCCAGGGCAATTAGTGATTCAAATATTGATCCTTCACTTCAATTTCCTAAAATCTGCTTAATTTCGTTTGCAACTGTTTGATGTTTTGCTTTGTCATTCTGTCTGTTTTTCTGTTCTTTATAGGTTAGAGATCTTTTTAAACTGTTCACCGAATTAATGACATACAGTGCACCATAATTCTCCTCACTTCACGTACACACAAGTGAAGGGGGGCATAGAAGAACAGAAGATGAGTGAGGCAATATGATGTTATGCATGATGTAGATACACATCAGCAGTAATTATATTGGTTGTTAGAGGCTATTTATGAGCTGGCTCAGATTTCCTAACCAATTAGTAAACTAAAATGTGCACTTTAAATTTGTGAGAGAAACCCTGTCGTCCCGTGTCTCAGTCAAATAGTCTTGCTTCTGTGTATGGAACCTTATGATGTATTTTGCCTGTGGTCTGTAGGGCCTAGAAGATTTTTGTTTCGTCAAACATTGGGCCGACTTCAGAGTGAGGAGGTATACCAATGTCTCAACCATCTGTTTTCCATTGTATAGCTATGTGGTAAACAGAATTAAAATCACACTTTTCTGTAGGCTCTGATGACTTTAAGTCTATTCTGCATATTCTAGAAGTATATTTGTAACAAGTATCTTGGAAAACAAGCTGAGAACACTTATTATTGTGGCTTATGCAGGCACAATTTGTTAGAGCTGAAAAGAATGTCAAAGAGTTGACACTATCTGTGGACTTGATGAAGAAGGAGAGCAAAAAACTGCTTGAAAGATCTGCACTTGCCGAAAAAGATATGAGACGTGGCCATTCTGACCTCATGTAGAGACTATTTGAAGGACTTTGATGCGTACATGGATTTATCTTTCTCATTCTATGGTTCTGATGTTTTAAATGATGTGCAGGGATGCTGGAACCCAAATGCAAAGCCTTGCAAGATCAGTTTACAAGGCAGAAGCTGAAGCTGCTGGTATCTTGATAACCTCTTTATCTTCTGTTTTTCTTTTCTAAGGATTTTGCATACAGAAGCCAACTAGTAACTATGAGGGTACCCACAACTTCCTATCTTTTAAAATTTGGGCCTAACCCATTTATTCCTAAGCTTTATGACCCTTTGTAAACTTGTAAATGCTTCGAAGGGGATGAATTGATGTTGTTTGATTTTCTGAAGATATGACCTTGAAAACGTGATCGTAGTTCAAATTATGTATATTTTTCATTGTGCATCTTAAGCCAACTCTAGCAAAATAAAATTACAATTGAGCTAAACCATGACTTGGCTCGGCTTACCTTGTTTGTGTCTGGGCTGTTCAAGCTCTGCTTGAGCTCACGATGAAGATTAAAAGTAATTACTAGGTTGGACTTGGAGATTACTTATGGTGCAACATTAGATATACACAGAACATCATATGCTTATGTACCCGAAAGTGCCACCTCTTTTTACTTTCCTTTTTGTTTACTTATGTATATCATATGCTCTGCTTAGATTTGATGGATCTGCTGCGAGAAATTCCTGGCAGGGATGCTTTGAAGCTAAGAGCTGATGTAAGTCCCTTAGCATCCTAAAAATTCTTGTATTGTTTCTCAATACATTTTGGTACTTGTTACTGGCTATGTCAAACCTTTTGAATGGAAACACATATATTTCTGTTAATATCTGATATCTGCACTAGGTTGCTTCTATGGCATCACATCTGCAGCAGCAAAAGCTGGCAACGGATAAAAGGATCTTGAAGATTTCTGAATTGGGCGTTCCTGTGTAACAGTTTTGACCATATTTCTCCAGTAACAACCGATGCTTGTAACATTCATTGGCGCAGTGAGGAATTTAATGCGGCTTCTGACTTTTGCTTATTCACAAGGGAGCTTCAGATATAAAACGTATAGAAGGACTACTATGTAAAACGCAATGCTTCATACGATAGACATGTCAACACTTGTCCATGCCAAATGAGAGCACCAGACAATTATCCTAACGTTTAATTCTACTCTATGATATGGATTGTGTTTTATGTCTTGAGATTCCAGTCCCTAACTGTAATAAACAAAAAGGACTTAATGTTCATCTCGAATAAGAATGTTGCCCTTCGATCTACACTTAGTCGCAGCTGAACTGGAAATCCAACAACATGCAGCTGCTGCTTATTCATGTTCTCTTTATTTTTAGGGTTAATTACATCTTACTACTATCTAAGATTATAAAATTACCAACCACTACCCTTGTGATTTGAAAAGTATAAATTAATTCTCATAAGTTTGAAAAATTATCAAATAATTCATTTTGTTAGATTTTATTTTTGTAAACTACTGATATCCTCCAATTTTTTCATTGCACTAACAATTCATTATACCTCTATACTTAGACCTTGTGATGTTAGAGACTAGAATTGGAGAACGTCATCAATTTTTTTTCAAAAAACTTCAACGAAATGAATGATTTGATAATTTTATAAACTTATAATAACTAATTTGTAATTTTTAAACCACGAAAGTAATATTTAATAATTTCACAATCTCAAAGGATAGTCAAATGTAACTAACTCCTTTTTTTTTATTTTATTTCACCTTTCCAAGGTCCCCAAAAATAAAAATAAAATAAAAATAAATGTCTGTTTGGGAATAACTCGCTCAATTTTTGTGTACTACATAAGAGATGGAGCTGTTTTGCCATGCATTAACTTGGTAGATTAATGTATTAATACAGAAGGTTAAGACTTAAGAGAGAAAAGGAGCAAGAGCCACGACACCAGTCAAGATGACCATCAAGCCCCTCGGGGTTGGTGCCACTTCCCAAATGAACAGATGTGCAACAACAGCGATGCATGTTCCCAGTAAATTAATTATTGCTCAGCACGATCCCGACAAGCCTCATTCTGCAACTAGGCCTCAAATGGCAATTATTTCCTCATCTGCGTGAAAAGTTCAGAGGGGGGTCTCCCAATTCCTGAACTGCCACTGAACGCAGAGAACCCGCCACTACCCTGCTGATTGCTGAAAGCACCAAATCCACCACCTTCAAATTTTGCAGAATATAATCAGTTAAACCACAACAAGCGTACTCCAGCACATACAAAATCACACAAGCATGAATAACTTCATAAAGAGCGGTGCGTACTTTCCATCCACACAATTGCAAGCAAGGTTCAAATGGCATAGAACCCAATAACATAAACAAAAGTGCATACTAGAAATTTACCTGAAATGGAACCAGCTGTTGCAGCACTGGCAAATCCAGCCCCAGCACTAGCAGCAGCAGCAAATCCGCCTCCAGCACTAGCAGCAGCAGCAAATCCGCCCCCAGCAGTCACTGCAGGAGCTAAACCGCCACCAGCAGTTGCTGCAGCAGCAAAACCGCCACCACCTGTTGCCAGACTAGCAAATCCACCACCTGGGGCAGCAGAAGCAAAACCACCTCCAAAACCACCAGTAGAAATGCCTGCAAAACCACTGCCAAAGCTACCTGCAGATGCAACATTGCTTCCTGGTAGACCAGCCCCAAGCTGCCTAGACTGTCCAAAAGTACCAAGTACTGAGCCTAGAGCTTGTTGGCCTGCTCCTATCTGTGCTGGCTGGCCAAATCCTGATACAGCTGAAACTTGACCAGGACTTCCAGAATTAAATCCACCAGAAAAGTTAACGGCATTCGTTGGTTGTGAAGGTGCTGGAGGGTGGGGTGATTGGAAGCTAAAAGATGCGGGTCGAAACAGCTCACCACTTGGAGCAGGCATCATATATGGAGAGGTACCGAAAGCTGTATTTTTGTTGGGGGCTGCTACACCAAATGGATTTGATTTTGGAGTGGTTGAACCTGGGGTTGATCCAATCCCAAACCCACCAAGATTCCCTAATGCAAATTCAGTGGCCTGATCCATCTCAGGGGCTTCCTCATCCATTTCCTCCTCATGAGAAGAATCTGAAACAGCATTTTTCACACTGCCAACAATCCCTTCACTTGACTGTGCAGCTGGTGAGAGAGCTTGAGTTGCGGAAGGCGGTTCAGACAAAATAGCTGATGTATCAACAGCCGAACTCTTTGATGAGCCACCTAAATCAACTTGACTCCCAGGCTTTGAGTTTGTTGATAACTCAGTTGGGGTGGACAACAAAGAAGGTCCAATTTTCAAATCGGGTGTAGAAATTCCTAACCCAGCCTGTGATGCTGAAGTCTGCATCTGAACATCCTTTTCAGTTTTTAACGGCATATTGGCAGCTGAAGTCTCTGTCTGGGACATGGACTCTGTTTTGGAGCCATGCATCCCAACAGAAGGATGAGACAATGATGTCAGAGACTCTGCCTTCACAATACTTGAAGACGCGGATAGGGATGAAAGATTGCCCTCATGAGTCGACAAAGGTAACATAGAGGTGAAATTCAGGGTTGAATGATCTGATGTCCGAGGCTGTGACACCTCCTGCTTTGCAGCCACAGTGGCTCCTATACTGGAAGGAGTTGCGGGGAATAAGGTTGAGGAACTTGGTTTAGGCACAGAAGATGAAAGTGATGGTAAATTGTTACTTGAAAGCAATGATGAACCAGAAATGGATTGTGATGGCATATCATTAAGCTGGCTTGCTTTTTCTGAAATTTTACTGAATAAACCTTTCTCTGATACATTTGGGCATGCACTAAAAGCAGATGCAGGACTGACGGGAAGATTGGAATCAAATGATGGAATCTCGGAAATTATCCAAGTATTCTTCTGATCCAAGTTTGTCGGTTGGGTGAACCCAATCTTAGGGTGATCTAAACTCCCAGTGGAACCAGAGGGTGATGCCAGAGACCACTCAGGTAACTGCATGGACATGGATGGCAGAGGATGGCGGCCAGTATCAGACAGCGGGTCAAATTTAGAGTCACTTGCAGCAAAAGCATCATTCTTTCCAGTAAACGGTAGGCTGCTTGTTGATTTTTCATCAATTAGTTTGAGAGCTCCTACTTCACTGTTCTGGGTCGTCCTTGTCTCCAACACCGACGGTGGTAGCATTACAGGCAAAGTTTTTGTAGATGACAGGTTGGTTCCACGTTCTAGAAGACCTGCTGACCTTTGGTAGAAAGATGTTGATTGGCCCACGGTGGACGGTTTTGCTGGTATTTCAGCAGTGCCTGTGCAAGTTTAGAAAATAATAGCATGCGTGAATTAGTTTTTATTTAGCATGAGTTAACCTACATTATATTCCAGCCAAAATTGCAGAAATACCTTTGCTTTTGAAGTGGTTCGAAGAGGCTCCAGGGATATGCAAAAGTGATGAATGACCAACTTCTGATTTCTTCTCTGACTGAGGACTGGGATATTTTTTATCAATGCTTAACAATGACCGATTTGTACTTCCCCTCTCATAGTCTTCTTTTAGCATTCTTTGCACAGTTGTTTTTGGAGGGTCAAAGCTAACCCAACTCTGCATTTGGTTGTGAAAAGTGAAGGATTGTAAACTAATTCTTGAACAACATTTTGCATAGAAATGAGAAAAGGAAAATTAAAAGCGCAAACAAGCAGATATGTTAAACCTATAATTTTCACAGATGAAGGGACTCAAATACATGTTCTCACTAGCCAGTATTCTTTTCCCTCCTATCCTCCGGAGAAAATGAATGCTGAAACATGTCCTAACTTAGCCAATGGTAAAAACAAAGAACTTAGCTTCTTTGTTGACAAGATGATAGGAGAACCAATGCGATCAAACTGCCGAAAATGAATTCAAATGAGTCTGAAATTTGTCGTACAATAAAGAAATCATATCCAGTACGATTATAAGATACTTCAAGTGTAAGCAGGTGACCTATATCTTTCCCTACCATTGGATGTCACATAGAGACTTCATGCAATAACAAATCCGGATACCATGGCACTTAAGTTTTCTTTGCAATGGTCATAAGTACCTATTAAACTTTTCATTTTTGTCTATTAACGTAAGTTATTAAGCAGGGGAAACAGATATATCATATTCAGTCCATATCAAAACATTTCTAAAACACACATAACATGCCTACTTGGATGTAATACAACAAAGATGAGACCACAGCCAATTAACCCTAAGGTATATAAAATTTCCTCTTCATTCACCAGGGCTCCTCCAGCTTAAATTTGTGTACTACATTTTCAATGCTGAGCACAAAGGGAATCAAGTATTCATTGGACATTGGATGCTGGTTCCTATTATGTTATAACAGGAAAAAAGGAATTCAAAAAAGAAGAAGAAGAAGATGTCCTACATTTTCAATGCTAAGCACAAACATAACTAACTGCACATTGGATGCTAGCTACTGCTATGTAATAACAGGAAAACAAGGAATTAACAGGGACATTTCCTCACAAGATAGAAGGCACCATAAGAAATCCTCTGGAAATCCAGAAAATAAATATGCACACATGTTGTCATAAACTCAAAATGCAGCATCAGCAGCACATAGTGATGGCCACTTCATCTAAAATGAAAACCAGAAGACGAGCAAGAAAGAAACATTACGTGATCCAGAGAGTCTCGGCGGCGCCTTGCAGTTTCTGGTTCATAACTCTTGGCAAAGCTCACTTGGTTTCTCCCAGACTGTTCCTTAGCAGCAATGGAGCCAGAAGTGCTTGGGTGTTCTTTGCTTGAAGGAGTACCGAAAGGCCTAGCTGGAGATTTTTCATTGCCACCAGCATAAGAGAGGCCAATGGACTCAAAAAGCTTCCTTTTTATATCATGTTTTCCAGAAGATTCAATACTCAAAGCAGCCATCTGTTTTGAGAGACATCCAGAAAGTTGCTCAGCAACTGCTAATTGTGCATGCATCGTGTTATGTAGACTGTGCAAGGACTGAATTTGCCTGCAAGGGAGACACAGTCATTCCACTACTATAATAGGGCTTCTTCCAATCACTGAGTCTGAAGTAATGGATTTGCTAACATTTACAACTGAGGCATAAGAATTGAAAAAATTAACAAAGGAAATAGCTGCATGTAACGTGAATAACGATTGTAATCTGGAAAATGGTCTAATAGTACAGTTATAAAGACAAAACCACAATAGTAATACGCAATACCTTGCATGCCCATGCCAATTCTGCAAAACTCTCCGACTTCTTTGTGCTCCACCATCTTCACCAAACTTATTGAATTCCAAAGAATTGAAATGCCTCTCCAGTTCAATCAACTTATTGGTCAATTCCTGATTTTTTTTTTTTTAAAGGAAAAAGGAAACTGGTGTAATGTAGGAATATAGAAAATGGATAAGCAGAACTCACAGTTAAGGTCAACCATAATGCACCTGGTTTAATTCTAGTATGCATTTTCTCTTCAATTCCAGTTCAGAGCTCAATTTCTGACGATTCCAGAGTTCCCAATATCTGCTATCTGTTGCTTGCTTGAAGATCCCTTCCATATATAGTTTCCTAACCAAAACTGAAATAGCATTGGAGAACCCATTAACTTTATTAAGTAATAAACACTTTACATGTTCAAGAACTAAAAAATTTAAAATTGTCAGCAGCGCATATATCTATAAGTGACAACAGACCATCTTGACCGCTTAAACAAAAAAAAATCATGTAGCTCAACATGACATCATGTCAGTATGAGAAATCACACTGTATGGGTATTGCATCAGTTTTTACACAGACTGAACTTATTCTCCAAATAGCTGCTTGCCATTTCTTCCACAAACTTACCATAAACCTTTGAAACAAAAGCATCTTGACATATCTGCAATTTCAACCTAAAGAAAACATTTACCTTGAATTCTGCTCTAGTGGCAAC
This sequence comes from Handroanthus guayacan, assembly GCA_014898755.1. Classification (NCBI taxonomy): domain Eukaryota; kingdom Viridiplantae; phylum Streptophyta; class Magnoliopsida; order Lamiales; family Bignoniaceae; genus Handroanthus; species Handroanthus guayacan. The sequence goes on from JACFYI010003734.1 coordinate 689,592, forward strand.
TGGCAAGTCCACTAGATACACTATCTCCACAACCAATGATGCCCCCGAAAAACATAATAAATAAATGAAACTACATTCTGAAATAACAAGATGATCAAGGTTAATTAAACCTTGAGAAAAATGATCCCATGTAGATCGGTATAAGCATCTTAAGTGTGCAATTAACAAGAACTTTCGGCAGAAGGAAATACTACCAAAACCCGAGACTTCAAGCTATCAAGTGTAGGGCTTACAATCAACAGTGATCAATATTCATCATTTTTCAGTTTTAATCCTTTTCCCTTTTTTTTCTTAATTTATTTATGTAACTAGTCTTCCTAATTGAACCTTTCCTGCCCATTCCCCCAATACAGCGATCAAATTGCTGAGCCTTGCACCCTTTCTTTTCCCTATTCTTCTCCAGTCAACTTTTATGTGGAAAGTTTCTGACATTATACCATTGTCACCAGCCAATCCCACTAACAGCAGTGCAAATAATAAATAAGAAGTGTGACTATTGAGTTTAAACATCATTATCTGTCTCAATATTTAAGAAGAGGCAACACACAAGTTTTTTTGCATCACAAACTTAATCAACTAAAATTAGTAAGAGCAACAGACCTTGTACAGTTTTATCAAGCAAAATCTGAACTTCTCTTAATTGTTTGTCCATTAATCCCTACATATTCAAGAGAAAAAAATAAAATCAGTAAAGCTGAATGCGTCACAAACATACATACCAGAAATTGAACTATTATATGGGCCAATATCATTAAGTTGTAAGGCTAGAAGAAAGATAGGGTTGAGCAGAGTACAAATAAAAAGGCACTGCATCCCCTTGGTGACAATTGCATAAAGATGGCTTTGCAGATGTTAGGGATAACTAAATTTTTCACATTATAGAAAGATCAAGTCTACCCTGAGACCAGGCCAAGTTAGCCTCAATAATCAGCATTGAGTATCATGAAGAGTAAATAAACATGAATCCGTGTGTGCTTTCTATGGCATGACTCTTTGAATTAAGAGCATGCTATATTCTCAAAATTTGGTGAAGCTTCACGTTCCTAAAGTCTCAGATGCATTTACAATTCACAGTTTTATCCAGATAATGTGTTGTGAAGTAGCTAAATTGAAAGAAGAGCCTAAATTAAAAATACAATGTATATTTACAATGAATAAATTTATTTACATTAAGTATCATGAATTATCAAGTCATAAAAGCATTCTTCTCAAATTTCATTGTCAATTTAATCATTACTAGCACATGGAAAAGAACTCATTTCAGCTTTATGAAACCATCTTTAAGGCTTAAGCTGAAAAAGTCTTTCATCGCAAATTTCTCGTTCAAGTTTAATATAATACAATCACAAACTCT
>JACFYI010003734.1:699238-720712 GCA_014898755.1 Handroanthus guayacan
CAGGAGATGAGTTTATACATAATTTATGGAAAGAAGATGCCAATGGCTATTTACCTATTAAATGAAGGTCACAGAAACACTTTTTTGCAAAAAATGATTTATTTATTTTCCTAGTATGAACCAATGTTTCAATACTTTTACTGAACTTCAACTAATACTTTGGGTTATCTGGAATTGAAAACTTACTTGAAATGATCCTCTAGACTTTAACAAAGTGATACCATGATTATAAGCCTCATCTAGTTTGACATTCATAAATTGTAATGACCAAACAGATAAAAGGATACCAGAAGCAACATCTTCCATCATGTACATAGGATGGCCTTGACCAGATCCATGGTATAACTTTCCATTGGTTGAAAGAATGAGATAAACTTTCGCAGCATTCGTAGCCCAACGCATATCCTTGATGCAAATGGAATTATCAAGCGAGACAGAATATGAAGGCTTTTGCTCCTGTTCAATGATGATATAACTAAGTATTGCATCAAAAATCAACTCTTGTTAATAATTCAAAATTTAACTTTGCAAATTTGCTTTTGATGATATTTGCAACAAAAGAAAGAACGAAAAATAAAATGTGTGTATTTCCCAAATGGCAAGTAAGTTAGGTTAACTTTCCTCCATTTTATAGGAAAACAAATTCCAAACATCAAAGGAGAATATGTTGGAAGTGTCTTGTATTCAGATTTGGAACGGACGGAACAGCAAAATTGCACGGCCAGTCTGGCGCCAAGGGCTGGTTCACGACTCCTTGGTGGTTTCTTTTTTTTACCTTTCTGTAAGCATTTTGGTGATCTAATATCTATCATTATGCGGGTTCATTTTGAGCGAGGAAGACACTTTCAGACTGCTGTATAAATTTTGAGTTGAGTGAAAAACACAGACAGAGCGGGTTGGTCTTAGCTTCATGTCACAACAAGAATCTTTAGGCTATTTTCTATCAATAGTGGAATCATCTCTGCCTTACAGATGTAGCCTATTGGTGAAACCACTTAATTCCTGTGTGCACTGCACCTAGATTTCATTGTGCTGAATTTTCTGGTTGATTTTCCTTTATTCCACAAAAAGAGTAAACAATTGGCACAAATAAGCCAACATTAATCACTTTTTTTATATAGGCTAACACGAGAAGTATGATCCTCATGCTCGCCATCTTACCTTCATAGCATCAAAAGAAAACTTGATGATATCCAACTTCCCACGTTAGAATGCACTTCACACCCCATTTAGACACTCAAGTCATTCTGATAAAAAGAAAATCGAAAACTAAAATTAAAAGCAAATATCTTCCACACTATCAGAAATTGAAAAATGTCCACTTTTGCTGCCAAGTGTTAGTTCCTTGTTCTTATTTCTGGATTTAAATTATCGACTAACTTCCAGGCCTAAAGTGTGACGCCCACCCAAAAAAGCAAAATATAAAAATATAAAATCGAAGAGAAGAAGGAACTCTCTAAATTGCAACAACAGTATGTACGATAAATAATTAACACAACGGCTCATAAGACAGAAAATGCATACCTTATGAAGCAAAGCGCTAACAGCAAAGAAATGGATATGACTGGCCATAATAGCAGCGAGCAAGGATTCATCAGTTGACAGGGCCAGTATCGAAACCTTTCCAATGGAAACATCCACGAGGCTTAAGTCCTGTATAGAGGGGCCAGTTTGTTTCTCTTTAATTTCTTCGGCGGATGCCATCACGTCCTTGGTCCTCGCAACACAAAACCCTAAACCCAAAAAACACATATTCGTTTCAATAGAAGAGTATAGTTTCGGATAGAGAGAGGAAGGAGGGGAGACATTACCCTGGGGATGAGCGACGAATAGTAGGCGAAAGCGTTCGGAGACGGCCAGGGGTTGGGAGGGAAGGCATTGTGGGTCGAATTCGGCGCTGTTGTCGGATTTAATAGGAACGGGTTCGCCGATTCTGCAGAAGCGGTAATCTCTGGAACCAATTTCGTCCCCGTCTATTTCCTCTGCCAATTCGATGATGGCACCGCCATCGGTTATGGGTTCGACTAGCGGAGTAGTTGCCATTGACTCCAAGCCAAGATATTGTAGAAAAGTGGAAGGCAAGAATAGAAGAGAGGAGCGAAGCAAGAGGTGATTGCCCCAGTTCCTATGCTCTAATCTCCATGGGCGGGAACGTTTTGAGTCTACTGTCTACCCTCGCACGCCGACTTCACTTTCGGAGACTGTAATCAACGCAACGGTTAAGGAAACTTGTCTTAATATTTTTTTACCACATCGACTAACATAAAAAAAATAAAAATAAAAAAGACCGGTTATTTGCACTTGCGCCCTGAAAATAATCTTATTAGTAACTTTCCACCTTAAAATTAAGAAAATATTACCTTTATCCTAAATTTATAGTTTAATTGGTAGAATGTATCCATAGAGTTGGCAGGATATTTATTGAAGAATTTCGTGTCAAAAATCATTTAGCGAATCTCGAAATATCAAAAAGCTTCTTGGTGAAATTGACTTCTAAAAAATATCTAGTTGACGAATAATAAATTACAAAAAATACCTATTGAGGTGGCTAACCTAGAAGGAAGAACCATAAAATTACTTATTCAAATATATCGATATATAAAAAATTATTAACAGATAGACGAACGAATCTTCAAATTTTGAATTATGATGTCTAGCATATCACATGATATTTGTATGCTGCACATAAATTCTTCCACAACAAAGAATGATCACATCATTTATACTAATTTTAATGCAATGCATTGATAATAATATGCTTTTATTTGTACTGATTAAACTAATCATATTTAAAAGAACATCATCTCTCATCTCCACGATTGACCCTTTTTCCCCGTTATGATAGACTAAAATAGGCATTTACATTAATTTGCAAAACAATATATTATGTATTAAAAAATAAGGATATATGTCAAATGTGCTAGACTGATATTAAGAATGATAAGTTTTATACTAAATTAATTCCAAATTATTCAAGCTTTTTTCTTTTTTCATTTAAAAGAGAATTTTTTTTTCAATTTTCAGAAGGCAAGCACAGGATATTTTTATTTATTTGTGCCATGATCAAAACACTAAAAAGATTTAAAGGAATATTCTCTCAGTTGTGAATTGTATGGATTTAGAATAAGCACTCATATGAAAGGCGATAAAGCTTCTTTATATGGGGCCAGTTGAACGACTATGATTATTATTCATTTTAAATATTAACTCCGTGTCAGTTTTTCATTTTTATTTTCCCCAATTAGAAATAGTATGAGCCAATCATAGATGCTATCCCAAATTAAGCATGAAATTCTTATTATTTAGATTTTTAATAAGTTCATTTGAAATTATTAAAATATACTAATTTAAAATACATCAAGAATATTTTAGCACATCAGTTTCTTGAACATACTTTATTTTAATTTAAGCGAAACATAATTTGATAATTCAAAAGAGAATAACAACAATTACATGGGACTTTTATACTGTATTGAGAGAAGTATAAATTATTTGAAAAAATAAAAAATTTGTAATTAAATCACATTCTCACCCATTATATCGAATTATGCAAATACATAGTAAAATTAATCGAAACGTAATATTTTCTGCAAGGGACAGAGTTAATGAACTTATTGTAGGAAACATTAGGTATATTTCAAGATATTTTTTTTCTTTTATTTATTCTTTCATATTTGTAAATCGGCGAGGGTGGGAATTAGTGTAAATAAGAATTAAGAAGGCGGAGGAAGAGTAGTTGGGCGCAATGTGTAATAGTGCATAATACGAGGGCACTTAAACACAATGACTGACATGCCAGTAAGTTGTAGAGCGTGGAGCTTGGCTTGGATGGAGTACTCAGTACTGAGTCTGAGTCTGAGTCTGAGTTGGAGTACGGGCTAAGCCTTTCCCTCAAAATTAGATAACGCAGCAACGCAGCTCGCAATTACAGAACCCAGCCTAAATTTTACCCAGAGCTACCTACAATACCAATTTCTCCTCCACCTCGCATCTTTTACTTACCTTCCGCCCTTCGTTTTCTTCTCTCAAAACCCTAAACAAACCGAGAAGAAACACATCACCAACACCACCACACCGCCTCCGCTACGCCTGTCGGATTCGCAGGTTGCCTCCGGTGCTTCGATTACCTTCACCAATTTCTTAATTCTGGATTATACGGGTAGTCGTCTGACGTACTAGGACAACAATTTGTAACTTACGATTATTTGCTGGAGTTGCGTTTGGAGAAAAATTGCTGGTTCTCCTTTCCATTTATTATAATAGATGGAAGGGAATTCTGCCGGAGCCAGCGGAAGCGGCGGAGGGGGAAATGATGTGGAGTTGCTATGCAAAACATTGCAGGTGGAGCACAAGCTATTCTACTTCGACCTCAAGGAGAATCCCCGTGGGCGTTACCTTAAGATCTCCGAGAAGACTTCCGCTACAAGGTCCACCATCATAGTACCTTCCAACGGCATCGCCTGGTTCCTCGATCTCTTCAATTATTATGTCAATTCGGATGATCAAGATGTCTTTAGCAAAGAACTCCAGCTCGACTCCAAGGCACCTTTGATACACCAACGCACCACACTTCCATTTGCTTTTATTTATTTATTTTTTCATCTACCAGCCGTTTGCACTGATGCAGTCTTTATCACTTAACACCCCGCTTTAATTTTGATGATAATGCTTGCAGGTTTTCTATTTTGATGTTGGCGAGAACAGAAGGGGACGCTTCCTCAAAGTTAGTTGCTCATTTCTGCCTTTGCTTGATGGTTTTATATTATTTATCATTCTCTTCTAACGCACCATAAGTTATCAGCAGTTGTGCTTGCGAATTGCATTTTTTGTTAATTATGGAGTGCTATTTTGTAATGGGTTTATTCAATATTCTTGTGATCCTGCGGATTTGAAGGTTATTGGAAATTCCACTACCTAATTTTATTCAATGAAGGTGTTTCCAGAATCGAATTTCCTTGGTATTTGGTGCTATTTTCAATCGGTTGAGTCAAAGTTGTAACTGCACTAGAAAGAACTCCTTAGTACCACCACAAATATCATTTGGTAGGATTGAAAATTTTACAAATTCCATAACTGGGCTATTGAACTCTAGAAGGTTTTAGTACACTACTCAGTTTAGTGAAATAATTTCTCTGATTCTCTAATGAAAATCAAGCCACCCTGCATACTTCTGCGCGAGGCATCATAAAATCAAATGGGAGAAATAATTTATAATTTAATGATATTCTCATCATGAATTAAATAATTAAGAAGCACGAGCTTGCGGCTTTGATGAGCCGTGATCTCTATTAATTATCTCATTTGATTGATGTTTTGCTTGGGGTATTCCAATTAGAGTATTTAGTTCATCCCTTGGATCCATTTGGTTATGAAGATTGGGTGATCATGGCACTTCACAGGAAATCAAGATCATTCACTTCCCTTTGATGTACTGCTAGAGAAGTTCTAATCAAAGCATCGAATTCTGTCCTCGGGTCCATGAGATTATGAGATTGAATGATCTTTGCACTTCAAAAAGGCGTTTGATGTACTGGTCAAAAAGTTCTAATCAAAGTGTCTAGTGCATTCATTGTATCAATGTGCACCTGAAGATTTTATGATCCTTTGACTTCACAATAAATCAACCTGTAGTAGCGGAATGAATGCGCTTATCTTTCCTTAATGGCGTCTGGCCCCTGGGGGTAGTATTTGCACTTGTGAAGAGGATGACATTATTATGTGGAATATGAATGGGGAGGCCAAGATGGAGGATCGAATATGTCTAAGTCAAGAACTAGATAATATTGATGTTTTATGATAAGTGAAGTCATACCACTGCACCTTAGTCTACAAGATAATAAGGAGTCCAACAGCTCTAGCATGTCATCCTTGATTAGTGTCAAATTCATTGTTTTTACTACTATAGAGGGATATGTATGTGAGGCAAAGATTTGCAAATTGAGAATGACGAAAATTATATGGATAGAGTGAGGCCAATAGGTAGTTAATGGATGACATACCCCAGGGCTAAGAGGTCAGCATAATTTCCCTTTGCCTGAATATTAAGATAACTCGGCAATCAACCCCTTCGCGACATCTTTGAGTTTAATAGTGAAAATTCAGGGTGGAAGTATGGGTAGATGATTGACCTTCTATATGTGTATCAGTTTAGGGTGGAATTACAAGTATTTACTACTACTAGCATTTGACTGGTACATGGCCTGGCTAAATTATCAAGAGGTGATAAGTGCTGTAATCGTTTGTTTGAAATTCTTTAAAGGTGATCTTTTTGCTTGTACTGTAGTGATACTGATTGTTTTCACTCATTTGCATGCCACTTATATGTATTCTCTTTGTTTTGTTTTGTTTTGACCCCTGCTTATGTGCTTGTGGACCAAAGGGTTGAGCCCCCCCCCCCGGGGGTAATGATGATAATAATAAATTCCAAATTTGGCGAAGCTCATTACTGATCTTTTTGCTTCTATGGTCCTGTAACTATAGTAATAATGATGATTTTCACGAGTTTGTTAGGCTGCCATTCTCTTTGGTTTTTCTGTTTAAATGCTCATGGATCAATGGGTTAAGCCCATTTACAAGAAACATATTTCCAAATTTGGTGAAGCTCGGGCAATGAGTAGACAGTCCCATCTGTGTGTGTTCTTTGGAGGAAAATTTTGTACTGGAAGGAGAAGAATAGAAACATGCATGTCTATATAGATATCCTGTTAATATTTAGCTTGCTTAGTTTTAATTTGATTCTTAATAAATTACATCTCTATGCCTTGGTTTTCACTGATAGACTCCTCCATGTAGATATCCGAAGCTTCTGTCAGCCGAAACCGCAGTACTATTATTGTCCCTGCAGGAAGTGCCCGAGATGAAGGGTGGGCTGCCTTTAGGAATATTTTGGGTGAAATAAATGAAGCATCAGGGCTTTTCATCCTGCCCAATCAGGTAACTTCTTAATCATTCTGTCATTATCTAGCCCTAGTTATTCTTAAGGTGCCTCAAAGCAGATCTTCATGTACTTTTGGTTGTGTGTAAGCATCAGCAGAACTCTGAAGCCCCAGAACGCCTTGTTGGGCTTTCAGATGATGTGGGGGCTGGTTTTATATCCAGTCATAGTTCTCAACCTGCCCCAGCAGCAGACTTGAATGTTGATCGCTCTTCTGATCTGCCACCTCCTGATGACATAGGTAATTTGGGAGTCTCGAAAGTGATAAGAGCTGATCAAAAGAAATTTTTCTTTGATCTTGGCAGCAATAACAGAGGTCATTTCCTGAGAATATCTGAGGTTTGTATTGGAAAATTTTGCTGGAGATAACGATATTGTGTTTTTATCATCCGATTGCTTCCCTAAATTTTTAAAAATTGCAGGTCACAGGTTCAGATCGCTCGTCCATTATTCTCCCGCTTTCCGGCCTGAAGCAGTTCTACGAAATGGTGGGTCATTTTGTGGAGATCACTAAAGATCGAATAGAGGGGATGACTGGTGCAAATGTTCGAACGGTGGACCCTCCTCAAAGATGATTGTGGCTGAGCTCTGTTTAACCGGTCAACTCTGTTATGTCTAAATTTATTGTGACCTGTGGCGCTGTTTGTTGTGGTTGGTCGGGATGCATCTGTGTGCTGCGTGCCAAGTGTTTGCTTTTATTTTTCTTTCAATTAAGGCTGAATAAGTCTGATGTCTTCTTCAATCAGAGATTATTTGTGAAAGTTATCAGCTTGATTCTACATAAAATGTTATATAAATAAGTGAGTACGCACCTTTTTGTGCCAAAAGAATGGCATCTGCATGTAGATCTCTTATTGACATAGATTGGAAGTATACTTATTCTGTTTGTTTACTGCCAGAAATTTGAAGTTGTATGTCTCGTGTGTAGTTGGCAGTGCAGGTTGGATGTTGTGTTCTGTTATTTGATAAGCATACTGTATTGGGAGTTTCTAATTTTAAGTCGTGACACGATATTTACTTGCCTATAGTGGTTAGACATGTACATGTATATATGCATATTGGCCATTCATTTTCACCTCTGCTTATTCGGTAGAACTGTCATCCCAGAATTTCCAATATTGAAAATTTGCTTAGAACAGCTCGATGGATGGTTTTGGAATATAATTGCTTTATCATGGAGCGCTTTTTGGGATGGACGTGTGGATATTTTCTTCCTCATTTTCTATAATATTGCAAAAGAAATATTTCCTCCTAATTCTTCTTTATTATTGGCAGAGAAGTTTTGGGAGAAACGTTTTGTCCTTTCCATTATTTATAATTAATAGAGAAAATTTTGAGAAAGAAAAGACTTATCAGCTACAGAAATTGATCTTGTGAGCATTACAAGAAAATCAGGAAGGCGGGAGAAGAAGAGAAGAAGGAGAACCAATGCTTTTTCTTTTTGTACGAGGCTTTATTTCGTCATGTCATATATTATTTGTTTTTATTTATTTGTTAATGATGTTCCAAACAATTTATTAGCTGTATAGTTTTTTTTTTATGTATTTTCTTATGAGAATTAACCAAAACTTATCTTTGAAGATTCGCCATTCCTTTCTTTTTTTTTTCTTTTGTTTTTTTGCCGCTTCTTGGTTGCAATATGGATGTGCATGTACATTTTCATTGGTTTTGTTCTTTCCTCTCTATTAATTAAAGTAGGGGAAAAAAGAGTAGAAAGAAACATATGAAAAGAAGGAAATAAGAAAAATGGAAAAGGGTACAGACAATTTATAAGTTTAAATCATAAGTGGCGTCATCATAGTTACTGATGAAATAGCATTTAGAATAAATTTTTACAAGTGACGGATACTAAACGGTGGAGGTAATGGCACAACTTTTCGAAAAAGTTTCAAGAATGAGCCCTCCGCTTGTCAAATGTCAACGTTTTTACTTTGAACTCTTTTCTTAATATATTAAAAAAAAAAAAAAAAAAAAAAAAACCAAAAACAGAAAAATAGAATTCTATCATCTATTGTTGTTGTACTTTGAATAAAATGGTACCGGTATCTCCTTTTTATACGGGAAGTGCAGGTTCGGGTCCTGCCAATTGCATGTTTGTTTATCACATGATAGTATTTGTCAATCGAATGGTAATTTAAGGAATTTAACTTGTATTTAGTTCATGCATTTGATCTTAATATGTATTCATGTAATCACATTAATATATGATCTAATGTAATTATTTCCAAAAAATAAAAAATAAAATAAAACATTTATATTATGATTTAGATAACTTCTTTATTTAAGTTTTCATCATTGTCACTCTGTCATGTTTGGTCTCAATTTTAATAAGACCTACCGTTGACATGTATTTCATGTCATTAATAGTCTCAATTTTATCACTATATATACTTAAAAATTAAAATAGAATTTGTTATTAAGAATGAAAAAGGTGAATAAAATGAGAAAAAGAAAACCAAAACAACTTAAAAAGTGAAAAATACTACGAGTGTAATTAATTTTTTTAGTTAGAGTCAAATTAAATTTACTTATTCTATGGATAGATACTGTTGCAATATGTAATTCCATGTTCTCTATCAATATATGTAGCATGAAAAGCGGCGAGGGAAGAACACGAAGGGAGAAGAATTATTCAAAAGGATGAATGGATGGACATGAATGAAGAGGATGAGAGGTAGAGAGGTGATGAGAGTCAAGTTAGAAATCATAGGAGACACGCTTAAAATGGAGTCAAAATGAATCAATGAACGGACAGGAAGTTCGACAATGTTGGTAACTCACTGCCATTCCCATCTATATAAACCTATTCATTCCTTGCCAAAACACCACAACAATTTCTATAGCCTTTCTTGCCAGAAGAAGACATCCCCCACAGTTTCATCTTCTTCTTGGCAAAACAAAAAAAGGAAAAAAAAAAAAATATTAAAAAACTTCTTCTTGCAGAAGAGTTATGGGGTCCGGCATGAAGGCTATCTTTGCGGCATTATTTATGTGCCTCTCCGCCATTGCCACAGCAGAGGACCCCTATCTCTTCTTCGAATGGAACATAACCTACGGCACCATTGCTCCACTTGGCATACCCAAACAGGGAATTCTGATCAATGGTCAATTCCCTGGCCCAAAGATTAATTGTACCTCCAACAACAACATTGTTGTCAATGTCTTCAACCATCTCGATGAGCCTTTCCTCCTGACTTGGGCTGGCATTCAACAAAGGAAGAACTCTTGGCAAGATGGTACCCCAGGAACCATGTGCCCCATCCTTCCTGGAAAGAACTACACCTATCGCTTCCAGGTGAAGGACCAAATTGGCAGTTATATTTACTTCCCTACCACTGGCCTTCAGAGGTCTGCTGGTGCAATGGGCATGCTCCAGGTCCACAGCCGTGATCTCATCCCTGTTCCATTTGACAACCCTGCTGAGGAGTATGCTGTTCTCGTTGGAGATTGGTACAACAAGGGTCACAAAACCTTGAAAAGCATTCTTGATTCTGGTCGCTCAATCGGCAGGCCAGATGGCATCCAAATCAATGGCCAGTCCAACAAGGTTGGCGACACATCCGCCAAGCCTCTCTTTACTATGGAGGCCGGAAAGACTTACAGGTACAGAGTTTGCAATGCAGGGATGAGACTCTCCGTGAACTTCAGAATCCAGGGCCACACCATGAAATTGGTCGAAATGGAAGGGTCCCACACCGTTCAGAACGACTATGACTCTCTAGACCTCCACGTAGGGCAATGTTTGTCCGTGTTGGTGACTGCAGACCAAGCCCCCAAGGACTACTACTTTGTAGTTTCTAGCAGGTTCCACAGGAAAGTTCTCTCATCCGTGGCCATCATCCGCTACACAAATAGCAATGGCCCCGCATCCCTTGAGATCCCACCACCTCCTCCCGAGAACTCCGTGGGCATTGCCTGGTCCATCAACCAGTTCCGCTCCTTCAGGTGGAACCTCACAGCTAGTGCTGCTCGTCCTAACCCACAGGGTTCCTACCACTATGGCAAAATCAACATCACTCGCACCATCAAGATTGTAAACTCTCGCTACTTAGTCGATGGCAAGCTCAGATTCGGCATTAACGGTGTCTCCCATGTGGATAAAGAAACCCCATTGAAGCTGGCAGAATACTACGGGATGGCAGACAAAGCATTCACTTATGATCTTGTTAAGGATGAGCCTACCAATGACAACAAAGTTGTCTTGGCCCCAAGCGTGGTGAATGCGACATTCAGGAACTATGTTGAGATCATCTTCGAGAACCATGAGAAGAGCATCCAGACATGGCACTTGGATGGCTACTCTTTCTTCGCGGTGGCGATAGAGCCAGGGAGGTGGAGCCCTGAGAAGAGAAGGAACTACAACCTATTGGACGCGGTGAGCAGGCACACCATCCAGGTATACCCCAACTCATGGGCTGCAGTGATGACCACATTGGACAATGCCGGCATGTGGAACCTCAGGTCGGACATGAGGGAGAGAGCATATTTGGGACAACAGTTGTACTTTAGCGTTCTCTCACCAGCACTCTCCTTGAGGGATGAATACAACATTCCCCCCACACAAGAGCTCTGCGGTATTGTTCAGGGTTTGCCAAAGACCCCTCTATACAGTTGAACAACAACGAGAAAAAGAAAAAGAAGTAGCAGCAACGAGGCTTAGTTAAATAACCATATATGTTGTAGTTTATATGTCTCTTTATTATTTCATTAACACTTATTGAACCCACTACTCTTTGTTATGGTTATATAAATGAATATATATATATATACACACACATTAGTTTAATTACTGCTCCATTTAGTTGATTATCACAATAAAGGAACAAGTCACTAATTACAATATAGCGAAAAATTTGATTTATGCGAAATGAAGGTTTGAGATAGTTATATATTCAATTTTATTAATAGCACTCAATTTTATTTTTGATAAGGGGCACAATAATTAAAATGATATATGGCTTAGTTTTTATAATGAAATTTGTCACGATGAAGAGGAACTTCGAAACATGGAAATCCAATGTTTAAATGACATATTGACTGTTTACGGTCTTGTCTGTTGTAGCAAGAGTGCAAAGTGCTAGATCATCATTGTCAATTCTCTATGCCTTTTTCACATCATTATAGGCCCAACCCTCCAGATGAAATGGCTTTGGCTCCCCCTTTTAATAAGGGGTACTGGTTTAGCTTCTACTGGTAATGTATGGGTGTTTGTCTATCGTATAATAGTATTTGTATATCGAATATTAATTTAGAATTGATGTAACTATTACGCCCCAAAAGACATAAAAGTAATTATAATTTATGAACTTAGATTAAGCTAAATAGATAACTGGAATGGGCCTCAAAGCTCAATATCTATCTTTAAAACTCTTAACATTATAAATATACCCTAAAAACAAAAATTAGGGGGGACGAGAAACTTGGGGAAGAAGAAAATACTCATTGAGAAAATCAAAAGAGTGTGACAATGAACAAGGAGTGTGGGTGTCCCAAATTCAAAGATGTGACTATTTACTATCTGATCCCTGGGCCAAATTTCGAACCATTCATTCTGGCACATCTATAGGAAATTTGAGTTAAGATGTGAGGAAGACTTGTGGCACAATAAAAAGCTAAAGATAAGTATAAAATTCTTTTCTCTCTTCTTTCAAGCTTATTATTGCTATTTGTTGTCATATGTTAAATTATCTCACAGTATGATTGGTATGCAAGAATGAAATTAGATAGGAATAGAATAATTTGAAAATAGAATAAAGATGGAAAAAAAAAATGATGTAACTATTACATTTCCTACGACTGGTATTCACAAGAAATAGAAAATAAATAATATTACCATTCTTTACTCGATTCCAATCTTATGATTGGTAATGAATTGTAATTGACAAGAATGAAATGGAAATACTTTAAATGACCAAATTATCCTTTAATTAGTAGATTTTTTAAGTAAAATTATCAAACATGAATAATATATTTGTCAATCAATAAATATTTTTCAAATAGATTAATATTTTAAATAAATATTTGCAAATATATATTTTCAAATAAATAATTAAATAATTTTTAAAAAAATAAATAATTTTTTAAACAAATAATATTTTTTTTAAATAAACAATACTTTTTAAATAAATAGATAAATTTTAAATAAATAAATAAATATTTTTTTACATAGATAAATAATTTTTAAATTAATGAATATTTTATAAATAAATATTTGTTAAATAAATAATTTGTTAAAATAAAATAAATAATTTATAAGTAAATAAATATTTTTATTTAATAAATAAATATTTTTAATAAATATGATCTGAAGTTTTGTGAAAATTCTAGACTTGTCTAATTTCATGAAGGGTAATTTTATAATTAATAAAATATAATATGTTCTCAATCTATTAGGAATAGTTAATACCATGAGAGTGAGACGAAATGGTTAATCCCATGATTTCGGGAATAGGCATTGATATGGGAATAAGAATTCCATTTCCTAGAATTCCATTTTCTAAGTTATACTAATTAAGCATTCTGAAATGAACTTAGGAATGCTAATTCTATTCATGTTTCATTCCTGCATACCAAAACCAATCATACCGTAACTAGTGATTGTACAATTGGACGTGTTTGTGCACTAGAAATGACAGCATGATGCTGAACTTTTAATGAGCTAGATTGATTATTGAATTATTGAGAGGAACTTTTACATCTGGGGATATGTTTTATTAGTTTCTTTTTCTTAAATTATAAATAATAAAAAAAGATCCTCTGATAGATATAGATCTCATGTTTCTTTCTTTGTCAAATTAACACGAACAAACACTGTGTGGATTTAAATAATTTCCTAGTTATTAATTAAGCCTGGGTAAATTGTTCCATGCATTTTTCACTTCGTTTTTGACTCCGATAGGATAAAGCATGGAGAGAGCTTCTCTCTACGAACTGAGTGATTTGTTTAGCAGAATAGAGAACAAAAACAAGGCGATGCAAGATGGGCCCGTATCCTAACTCAGGCTTCACCCATCTTAAAGAACTCGGATGTCTATAGGGATTGACCCATATATATAAAGGAAAATTTGTGTTAAGGGATTGATATATGAGAGAGCAACAATATTTTCCAAACAATTTGAGAGTGTCTAGATCTAGGAATGAAATCAATAAAACTTCTTTGCTATCTATGGCGGATTGCAGTACTGAGCTTACTGATATTTTGATTTCGTCAAATCATTTACATTATTTGATTTAACATTGTTTGGTTATTTTTACCAATTCAGCCAGCCGGTTTATAATAATCTACATGGAAGTACATGGCAAACAAGATTTCATCATATGCTTGGAAAATATGGATTTTATGTTCAAGATTCAAGAAATTCTTGTCAATATATTGCACGGAAATGAAGATCAAAGATGATATTGATAATAGAATGGAAGAGCCTAACCTGAATACTAAATGGATTAATTTGCTTACAATAAAGAAAGCTTGTGTATCTACATTCTCCATTTTTAGATATGCCTCCAGTACTGTACGAATAACTGGGGCTAATTAATTTCAAAGAAATTTTGAGAGATCGAGTTTGGGGAGACTTGATCCCTAGTTCGAAGTGGCGAGGGATCATCATTCTATAATGGAAGAT
Source organism: Handroanthus guayacan (assembly GCA_014898755.1). Lineage (NCBI taxonomy): Eukaryota > Viridiplantae > Streptophyta > Magnoliopsida > Lamiales > Bignoniaceae > Handroanthus > Handroanthus guayacan. Next base: position 713,795 of record JACFYI010003734.1, read on the forward strand.
TAGTAGAGAAGATCCTAATCTTTACACCAGATAGGGAAGACAATTTTGGGGCTATAAAGTCTGATAATTCTTCTGGAACGGTCTAAAAATTATGGAAAATGCTACTTTCCTTAGCATAGATAACCAGTACCAAATGACTAAAGACCATCACCCAACTTTGACCAAAGTAATTAAGTTCCAACCGAGATCACAAACCGATGCCCAGAATCTTGAACTCTCAGGCCCTACAAATTGGTTTATATTAGCTCCGGCTAAGAAATCAACATTTCGCTCAAGATCACAAAGTGATCCTCCAAGCTTCAATTCCTAGGCCTTAGATTATGGCCAACTCCAACTTTGACCAAAGTAATTAAGTTCCGATCAAGATCACAAAGTGATCCACTGAATCCTAAACTTTCCGGCCCTAGCGGTTGGTTTAAACTAGTTCCGGCCAAAAACTCCAAGTTTTGCTTGAGATCACAAAGTGATCCTCACAACTCCAATTCCCAAGCCTAAAATGGCCAACACTAGCTTCGACCAAAATAATTAAGTTTCGAATCAAGACCACAAATTAAAGTGATTACTTGAATCCCAATTTTCAAGCCCTAAAAGCTAGTGTGCACTGGCTTCAGCCAAAAATCAAATTTTCACTATAGATCATAAAGTGATCCCTAAAACTCCAATTGCTAGGTCTTAGAAAATTGCCAACCTCAGCTTCGATCAAAGTTTCATTCGAGATCACAATTTGATCCCAAAATCCTCAATTACCACACTTACAAACTAGCTAACACATAGCTTGAAGGATCGAAGTGACCTCTAAGGCCCTTGACCAACTATTAGCCCGGAGGATCTAGGGTGATCTCCCACAGACACTTACCTAAGATAGTATAAAACAAATAAAACAGAACCTACATTTACCCCCCTGTATTCATCCTGATTAAAACAGAACCTCCTAAATTTCTCTAATTAGCATGAAACCCCTTTCATTTCTGAAAATATTGTCAAGAAAAGGAGCATCTATTGTTTAAAAAGAAGAAAATTTATAATTGAAGAAAAATAAATACTGAAATTAAAAGTTAAAAAAATATTTTTCCAATTTTTTTATAAATAATTTGTTATTGTATTTTATAATAGGATTATTTTCATCCATTTACTTAATAATGGATCAAAATAACTATCGAAGATGCTTTTATTATATACTAACAATTGTGGCATACACTCGATGCGTATGCTTAAATTTGTTTTTACAAAACTAAAAATATTTATTTATTCTTAATAGTGATAAATATTTCTTATTCATTGAATATTTTTCCTTGAATTTTGTGAATAATGTGAATTTGGTAGTAAAATTTGGGTTCTTCTTTTTTTTTTCTTTAAGTGTTAAGTGGTGTTTGAAGCTGAGGAAAGAAAAATGCTAAGCAATATTGGCTACCATAGAAGGTAATTTAAGTAATTTCGTTATTCTGAAAATAATTTAAATTGAATTGGACAAGTAAGTATCATTTTACTAAACACGGGGAGTTTCATGCTAATTAAAAAAAACTCAGATGATTTAATTTGTGCTAATTAGAATGAATACAGGGTATTACACAGTTTACCCGGCCATCAATGTACAGCCAAACTAAAAGTCGCTCGGAATGTACATGTTGATGGCGTAATAAATTAAGATCGAAAGAAGACCATCTCCACATTATTAATTACCAATGATATCACAAGTGACAGTACTGCCTCTAGCTCTTCCATGGCAATAATATTTATTACAATATAATATGTGTGTATATATATATTGTTTTATATTACTTATTTGTTGTATTATAATCATTTATGAAGTATGAAAAATCTAAACGATAGATTCTGGGTTCCGGTTTCTTAAAATTGTAGATATATCTACTTCTGTAATAATTGATTGTTCAACGTTATTACAAGCTAACATTTTTTTTTGTTTTTTCTAGTTGTTGCGTAAATTCATACAACATTAATTGACAACAAAAAGCAATTACCTGTTGTAATAAACATACGTATAGACTTTCTATTTAAAAAGATTAAAACCTATGACTTCATTAGTCCAACCATATCAAGTTGTCACCAATCAAGAGGAAAAAAAATTACATATACGTAAATACATTATCAGGTTTTGCACCCAAAAAAGCTGGGCGGAGAAACACGTAAGTTTATACTTTTCTCCAGAAGTATATATAGCAAGAAAATGAAGAGATTATTTGAGGATGAAATTATTTTTATATTATTTTTATACGTATCTTCACTTAGGTTCAAAATTATAAAAAAAATTATTTTGTGATACGTTACATTTTATTAATCCATAATTAAGATACAATATGGATAACCCATTCAAACTGATGTTTTCGGGAATTGTTTCCATGATAATTAAGTACTTTCAATGAAATTTTAGATATTTAATAAAAATTATTTTTTTTTTTAGAAAAACGATTCAATCATCACATTATCAATACATCTATACATTTTAAAGATCAAATTGTGAGCTAATTACATGAGGAAAAACTACCATACGGTAGACAAAAACTACTATACTATAAATAAAAGCCCACATGCTGTCGATGAAAATCAAACCTACACCTCTCCTATGGAAAGAAAAAGACAGTGCCACTTTATTCAAATGATGGTATCAAAATTATACTACTTGTCAAAATATAGTAAAATTAGTACCTGAAAAGAAAATTATGGATATAATATGAACAAAGTAATTATCAAATCTATAAATGAGACGTTATGTATGATTAACAATTGTCACACACTCGATGTTGTGGTTAAATTTTATTTTGTACACAATAAAAAATATTCATTTATTTTAAATAATATTTTTCTTAATTATTGAAATACTTTTGGTTAAATTTATTGTATATAATAACATGATCAAATTAGAAAGAGTTGGAGAGTAAAGTTTGAAGAAAAAAACTAAAATGTAGAAAAATGAAAGGAGAAAAAATATTAGAAAAGGCAAGAATTAAAAAGCTATCATGTGATTATCTGGTAGTTAAACTAATTTGTCATTATCTTTTAAAATAGAGATAATTTGGTCGATTCATATTTTAAAAAACATGCTGATGACAGCTACCTACGAGTTTATGCTTTATATGTAGTGTAGGTACTTGTAGGTCCTAGAAGTCTCATATGTGCTGGAATGTAATTAAGATGTTTATTAAGCTCAAATAAGCCCTTCTAGGTATTACAATAGTGATATAACCTTAAGTAATTAAAAGTTACAAAAATAGACAAGTGTCACAACTAGGAAAGTGAGGCCGTTCGTGAGCGTGGTGTGTGTCAGTTAGTCTTGAAACAATGACATAAAAGGGGTATTTATAACTAGCATATTACATTATCCATACAATGACATGTAGCAGCATCTTGAGGTGTTGGAGGGAAGAAATCCATGAACATTAATCCGAGTTATATCTGTCGAGTCTTAGTGGGTCGGGGTCGGGTTGACCCAAGACCTGTGAAACATATGATGGACCCTTATATAGTCATGTAAGTGAACAATGCTTTTCAGGTTCTTAGTTGGTTGGGGGCGGGTGGAGGTCCGACCTATCTCCAAATGCTTTAACCTTAGTTCCTGGGTTTTGGGCTTGGGCATGTTTTGCCATTCTGAGTCAAGTCCCATATTATTACTTCCCTAACTCCTCAAGTGGGCCAAAGGTCATGACACTTCGAGAGTTGTAAGAGTTGAAGGTCATGACACTTCGAGAGTTGTAAAGCCTCAATCTGGTTCCTTTCATTCTAATGATTTGGCAAAACACCATTTATTGATATTTCTTGTATAACCATAAATAAGGGTAGAGCTTGAATTCATTCTCATTCCAACTCTTGTACTTGAAGCCTAGAGTAAGATGGTAGCGGCTTCTGTCTTGTTCTTCTTCCGTGCCTCATAAAGCTAAATCTTAAGTTCTCTTTTCCCCCCGATTTGATCTTGTAATAACCCTGACCTTCTCTTTCAATGTTGCTGATCTGATTCCACAACTAAATTAGAGGGCTCATCTTCATATGATTCTTCTACTTCTAGTTCATCTTCTTGAGCTCTATGTCTAATGGTGCACTGTCTATACAATCACATTCGAAGCTTAATACTGAGGTCGTTGATGTTGAGTTTAGCTGGTTATAGGCTATCAGGGATAATTAGTCATTATGGTATCCTCCCAGACCATGAGATTATTATGCCAAGTCTTGAGGTCGGATGCACCTTCCTCTTGTTGGGTGCATAACTTTACATATAGAGACCTTAGAGGTCGGTCTTAAGCTTCCTTCGCCAAAACTTACCGAAGAGATCTGTATGTGCTAAATCTATGTCCAAGTCAACTTCTTCCCAACTCCTTCCACCATATTATAAGTTTCAACATGGTCGTGTGTAGGATCCCTCATTCGCTCATGGCTCATTACAATTTGAACTCCTGCTTGTGTTATGGACGAGTTCACCATCTTAGCTGAAGAGAAAGAAGTTATCGATAAACTTGATCATTTTTGCGACTTTAATGAAGATTTTGACCTTTCGCTTTATTGATTTATCTCCTTCTCAGTTTCCATTAGTACTAAAAATTTTAACTTTTATCGATCATTATGTTTGCTTTCGTGTTGGGAGAAATGGCGCTTTGTTTCAATGAAGAAAAAAGAGAAAAATTAAAAAACAATTGTCCGTTTTTAATCCAAATGCCTAAATTATGTTGTAGTTTGTTTAATCTTCAATGTAAATATCTAATTAGTTTTTGTCCGATGCAATGTACAGGAGATAATTTTAATTATTGAAATAATTTATTATATATAATAGGGTTAATTACACTTTTATCCCCTGCGAAATTATAAAATTATCAACTCTTCCCCTTTCATTTAAAAAATTATCAATACCTCTCCTTCTGAAATGAAACATTTAACTGTCCCTTCCTTTAGGATTTGGCTTGAAAATGTTGACGTCAGCAAAAAATTAAGTAAACGTCCTGATTTGCCCGAACTCCTTTACAAGATTTTATAACTTAAAAGGGGTGTAATTGTAATGTACTTGTGGTTAGAGGGATAAAAATGAAACTAAACACTGTAATTGTTGCATAGTCGTTGCCCGTTGGCGCTAAAAATATTATGGTTTTCACTAGATTTTTGGGCATATTTTATATATGGAATGGATTAACGACCATTAGTAAATTTTTATATGAAACATTTGCTTAAGTAATTAATATGGATGAATCTAATTATACCAACAATTTATATACTATACTAACTTATAATTTGCTTGTAAATTATTATATTTAGCCTGCTGTTGTTGGAATATAATATAATTTTCATTTAATAAAATATTCCATAATAAGCAACTCAAGCAAGTTTTTACATATAACGAGCACTGTATATGAATAATTATTATCACATGACAATTTTCTCTTCTACAACTTTTGTTGCATAACATTTTTCACCCTTATATTTTTTAATATAAAATATAACTATATCCCATTTGTTTGCAAAGACAGTATTTCAACTATAGAAATATTACAAACGCACCTTCTTAAATATAAATATTACAAAGATGTTAGGGGCAAAATGATTATTTAATGATTAATAATTTAATTATTTTTTTTTAAAAAAATTATATCAAAGGCAAAATGGTCAATTTGCCACTTCCGTTTGGATTTTCTAATTGAGCATTTTCGATGGAAAGGTATTGGTAATGTTTAAAATAAGAGGAAATCAGTTGGTAATTTCATTATTTCGAAGGTGGTGTACGTGCAATTAACCCTATATAGTATTATTTATTGTACTTTATTTGATAAAAAACATATAACTATTTTTTCTTTTTTTAAATATTTGAAGAAATAAAATTCATTTGTTAATATCATGAAATTGAGAAATTTTCATCTGAACATGTTAAGTTTGAATATAGTTTGGCAATATGGATAAGTTGCAGATATAATGAAAAATCCCAACTCTAAATCTAAAGATAATAGGCACAAAAAAAAAAATAATAATAAATAAATAAAATGCTTAAAGTTTTAAAAGATGGACGAGAAAAAGCAAGAAAACATGGAGCGAAGATTTGTTTTTCAATATATTTTTAATACAATAAACAGGGGGGTAAAAAAACCTTTTTTTTTCCGAAAACATAGAGTCGTTTAGTTTGATCTCCTTAATAATATTAGGTCAGAATAATAATAATAATTTCATCACACTATTTTAATTTTTAAAATATTAACTACATTTATGACATTTCTTTGTAATATGAGACATTCATGGATTAAATGCTGCGCATTTCCTTCCATCAAAAATCACGATTGGTGGTTTTGTAACCAATCATTTCGTTAGGAAATTACCCCAAAAAGAAAAAAAAAGAAAAAGAAAAAAAGCTCCGAAAATACGTATTAATTATTTAGTTATAGCGTATTTACACTCCTAAATGATGTCGCCGCTCGTCAATATTTGGTCATATATTTCCAAAATAAACAATGCTACTAAAGTCTTTGTGTTGAGAACTCCCAATTTGATTATAACTGTTGAATATCAAATATTGGAAAATTAAACAAAGCTCAATTATGATCAATTATTTGAAGAAGAATATACTATTTTTTTAAAAAAAGCCATAACTTGTAAGGTTGAGATTTAGTCAAGGGACATCAGCCATAAAAAGTGGTGAATAATTTACTAGAACAATAAAAATACCCCCAAAATAAATAAGTAAATAAATAAAATTGTGATATCAACCTTACAAGTAACCCTATATTTAAGGATCGACATAAAAAATGGGCTTGGAATAAATGAATGAAAAGGAAGACCCATAAACTTACTAACTGACCTCCGAAATCTCGTTTCCTTTCCTCAGTATAAAAAGGCATTAATCATGTGAGAAATATCAGGCAATCATTCCAAGCTCTCCTGCCAGAAGAAGAAGAAATTTTTAAAGCTTCCTCTTCTTCTTGGCCAAGCGAAAAA
>JACFYI010003734.1:729321-775700 GCA_014898755.1 Handroanthus guayacan
TTTTTTTAACATGATCCAGCTCGCTATTTCATTATAAATAAATGTAGTTTTATATAAAAGTAGATTCTATGGTCAGCTATGTCAAATTTGAGCTAGGTTACCGAGTTATGCATTGGCATTATCATGATACTTGTGGGTAATTTTTGTTTTCAGTATTCTTACTCCTTCAATTGTTTTGGTGAAGAAACTTATTCGTATCATACATCGATATCTAAAGTTTACGTGGCCATTGACAACATTATGTCAATAACTTATGCATATCATGACGACTATACGTCAAAAAAGGGACAGTTTTTGTCAACTTGTGCAAATATTAATTCCATGAAATATTGTGTTGTTGTGTATATATGACCTAAACACCCATGCCTTTGTATTGTTTCTCGGCTTAAATTTCTGGTCAGATTCTTAACAATCGGCTGTAGTATTTGAATTCCCTATGCTGGACTTCATTTTCTGTGCAACAAACAGAGCCTAAAAGAACATCAAATTAAGTACATAGAACACTGTACACTGTGTTTTAGATAAAATATAAAGCCACCTCATCATGTAATCAATTAAATTGCGAGAATGGCAGCTTCGCTGGGAGTGGAGTGGGAAATGGTGATGGACTGATGGGGTGCTACAAAAATTCATTTCATTTTAAGAGTGAAAAGAAACACTACCACCATGCAGAGACTTTTCTAGTCTATTTATTATAGTTCTGGAACTTTTGCCATTTTCTGTTTACTAGTTTCGCGTTTTGGTGCCTTGGTTGAACAAGTTGCATTAGCTGTCCTTGTTAGACACCCACTACTGAACTGTTCACTTCATTACATTCATGTGAACAGATTTTTCTAGTGGGGGCCGTGGCAAAACTCGGAGCAACTGTCTCAACATACCCTCTGTTGGTTGTTAAGGTAAAATCATTTCTATGGTGTGACTATGATATTGTTGAATCTTAGCATATTACTGAATCATTTTTGTTCTGGCATGTGACTGGTGTGATATTTATGGTTGTTGAAGTGACTGGAATATCACTTATTGGGGCAGCATTCATGTGTTACAAACATGAGATGTCAAGCTTTGAATCTGTTACATGGTTTCATGAGACTAATACTCAAGCGAATCCTTTATGTGCCTATTCACAGCAACCTAACTCACGGCTAATGATTAATACAGGCCCTTTATTGTTGTGCTCACTATTTAGGGATTGGCATGAGCAACACACATCACATGTTGCCTGTACCGACTTACCTTTTAGTATGTCGTAACTTTTGATGCATGAGTTTTAGTCGATTTGGTCTCCATTGACCCAGGTGATATCTTGGGTTGTGACGTGATGTTTCTGGTAAAAGGTACATGAGCACAAGCATATTGCATAATGGATTCAGATGGTCGGAATGTCTTTGAGAGGACCTCTCAATCACCAGAAACCATGTTAACTCAAGCATGAAAGGGAAATCGATAGGCATAAATTATCCAAATTTTTGTTTTGCATATAGATCTATAATCATTTAATTTTAATTGTGTAACATGCAATAGATGTAATATCACTAGATAACTGAACTGCTTGAAAAAGATCGAACTGAAAGTTGGGGATGCTAGAGACATTGCTTCATGCACAAATCTAAGTATTGTGAGTTGAGGAATCAGGTAGTAAAGTTTTCTGCACTGGAGTTTACTCAATTAATTCAGATAAAAATATGGCATTTCTGTGTTATGACGTTGCACTATGATCTAAACAACGAAAACGTTTACTCTGTTTATTATTTTTCTGTCTGTAAATGTGAAAGTGTGGTTGTTATGCAGTCAAGACTTCAAGCAAAGCAGGATATCGGTGGAAATATCTCATTAAGATATTCAGGTTTGCACAGATATATCTAGATAGTGTTTTTGGTAATGTCTGTTTGCCATTAGATAATTCTTGGTACCAGTATTTATGTAATTTCATAGAGCAGATGAGGAAGTGGCTGCTTTTTCTTCAACCATCGATACTCTTGTAAATTATGTTATTGATGGGGGAAAGGCGAAGCCTTTTATTAAAAAAAAAAAGAAAAAGAAGCCATTTTATTTGAAGAAATATTATTTATAATGAGTAAATACCTATATGTTAGATTAGTTGTGAGGTTCGCTATGATTGTTGTTTTTGTGTGGGTTGGATGCTGGAATAACATTTAAGTCTGAGATCTGAAGCTCGTATCTTATTGGTGATAGATAAATTTGAACACTTGAAAAGGTTCCTGGTTTTATGCTTGGTGCAAGGATTTTGGTGAGGAAAAGAAAACAATGCTAAGGAAAAGTATTTTTGTTTGTTTGGGGTTAGTGAGGAAAATATTTTGCCAAGAAAAACTTGAAGGAAAACATAGTTTAATTAGGAAAAAGTCATTTTCCTCACAAAATGGTGAAGAAAATGAAGGAATAGTTTATTTAGGCTACTTACCTTCTCCAATATATTATGGGTTTTCTTCTCCTTGTTTCTTTCCTCAGTGTTTTCTTTAAATAACCAACCAAACAAACAAACTTGAAATTTCATACTTCTTTGCTTTTCTTTTCCTTTTCCATAGCATTTTCTTGTCATCGTCAAAATCTTTAAACCAAACATAGTGTAAGTGGCTTCACTCATTTTTAATGTGCTCTGGCATCTCTTAGTTATTCCTTATTTGCCTGAATGTATTTGAAACGTTATTAATAATTATATTGTTTGTGTTATTGATCTGCATGCCCTGGGGTGATGTGAGTTGTTTTTCCTCAAAATCTAGCTCATCTTCTGGAAGAGTAAGTATGTCTTAAGGAATATCGTGGCTCATGTCTCTTGTTGATTAGGCTTTATGATAGCACAGGTACGCTTGATGCCATCATTAAGATGATCCGATATGAAGGACTTGCCAGCTTCTACAAAGGGATGAGCACCAAGATAGTACAGAGTGTTTTTGCTGCATCTGTGCTTTTCATGGTGAAGGAGGAGCTTGTTAAGACCTATGCTGCACTCTCAAAAAACAGCTCCAAACATTTTCTGAGATGAGGGAAGATCTATGGGATGCTTAGGTTTACAAACAAGGTTACTCTCAATTCTTATGTTTATTTATTTACTTATTTTTTCCTTTTTGAGCTGATACATGGACAACGGAATCTTGTTAGCATTATTTTGACCTCTGGGGAATCTTGTCCATTCTGGAATGGATATCAACTTAGACTAGCCCGTGGCTAACGCACACTGATAATTTATCTGGTTGAATTCTACGGAACACCATATTTGCAGGGATGATGCGCTCTCACACAAAATCGAGCTTCTATTTTCTCTTATGTCGAGGACTCTGTTAATGGGAGCAAGGAAATTGGCCATTTCACTCTCTGATACTTTATGCTTACTCTCTAGTATCCATGAGTCGAGCTTTCACAATCGCATTCCAGGAGCACAAGTTGTGGTTTGTAGTGTATTTAAATCCATGCAACTCTGCTCGCTCACTCGTGTAATTAGAATGTATGAAAATGCTTCTATCCAAGTTTGAATGGAAGTAGAAATTTCATAACTCAAATGTTCTCTTTTAAGTTTCTGCTCCAATAGTCCAATGTGAATCTTGCAATTCTGTAAAGCTTTCCTGACTGCTAATATCTATGCCAATTGCTCCTCCACCAACCTGAACAACATTATGAACACTACCATTTGCCTTGGAGTGAACAAAATATGGCTCATTCCACACCTTTTTTTGGCCTATTCTCGGTATATGATATTAAGAAAGAGATGAATTACCCATCATTGAGTCAATTTACAAAGTTGATAGAAAAACAAAGACAGAGAATAGATGAAGTTATGTACCTAACCTGTTGCGTGGGCGCAGACAAAAATCATTGAGATACAAAGATAATAGAGTTAAAACTCATATAGGTTTTGGAGTTCACAGTAAAAGAAATTTACTGTAATCCCTTTCTTTTCACTTCCTAAAATGGGATAGTAAATGTATCAGAGCCACCCAGGAAGCATTGGACTACCAAACCTGGGTAAAAAATAAAGGACGCTTCCATGGGAACATAAATCAATTATGAAGTTGGAGAAGAAACCGTTGCTGGATCTCGGAGAAGTTGCTGCAGCAAGCGTGCAGCAAGACGTTGAGTAATTCCACCAACCACACGCCCACCAAGATTACGTGCTTCAGGTTCTTGCAGTACCTGTTCTTACACTTCTAAGGTTAGTTCGTAATTATAGTAATTGATGGTTTTATTTTTATTTTTATTCTGCATGAGATAAAAACTGACTCAAAGATACACATACTGTGGATCATCCAAACCATGCCTATCAGAAAATTGAGGTTATATTTTGAACTGGAACTTTAGAGGAACAAATGAAAAACAGAAACAGGTAGCATGCATAATTAATACTTTCCCAATGTAATTATGTATGATGAATAAATAAACGAAATAGAAGTATAAAGTAGCACATACGTCTCGAAGTTATGCTTGCACAAACTTTCTACAGCATGTTCTTTCGAAGCTAAATTGAGCAAAATATTAATTTTAGCATGTTGCTGCACTAAAATCCAAGGTCCGCCAGAAAGGATGAACACCAACAGGTTAGATATCCGAACAGAACATCCATAGCAAAGTATTTGATCAATGAGGGAATCTATCTAAAAATGTGAATTTTGCTCATAGGACTGTCTCGGAAAGGAATGGAGGAGGGAAGAATAAGATGGTTCTTTTCATAACAGACAGTATGACGTGTTGACAAAAAGTGAGCTGTTCAAAAATTTTGGCAGATGCTGCCATGTGGTGTATTTTGCTAATTTATCTAACCAAGCAGTAAATATCATGATCTCACTCAAATACAAAGCACAGTGCTGAAGTTAAATCATCACTCTAAGGTCTCAGGAGAAAACTGCCAGTTTGGGTGGTGGGTAGGGAGCGGTAGCATATTATGTCCCAGGACCGTCTACATCTGTGTTCTGAAACAAGCTGTAGAAGTAATTACTGTTTTCCCAAAAGAAGAAGTAATCCTAAAATTCTCCATAACTAACTTCCCACTATTTTACACCAACGGACCTTGAAAAGAGAGTTTTAAAGAATTCCATAATCCATGTCATAGTAGTAATAAAAATTTAAAGGTTTGTCATGAACATGACTTTTAAAATAAAACAGCTCTGTAGAAATATTAGATTCTTACCTGCAGTATAGGCTGCAAAATACTAGGATCAAAGTTATCTGAGGATTGTAGAAGTTCCCATATTCTAAATACTTGTGCCCTAAGTTCCAACATGCTTTCCTGTTCAGCAGAGCTCATTACTAATAGACTTGTTGGGTTGGCATTAAAGATAAGTGTCCGTATAAGACTGGGAATCGAGTTGTATGATTCAACCAGTGAGCCCAGGACAATGGCTTCAGTCGTGCGAACAGATTCCTTAATTACTAAAACCCTTAGGTCTTCACCATCGGGACCCAACAACAGTTTGAGCACAGGTTGTAAAGCATCTTTTGCATTGAAATCTCTGTCTTTTTTTCCTTGGACTAGCAAGTTTTCAAGTCTATTCCACCTGTTTCAAACAATATATTCATGCTTCTACACTCAGGCAATACCACAGGAGAAAAACTCATCATGCAAACAGTAATGAAATAAAACAATCAATCACACATGCCTGAATCTCCCATCCTTGAAAAGCAGCTCGATAAGAGCATCTCTAAGATATGGATTAGAATCAGTAAGAAGCCTTTTAGCAAAATATGGATATGATGCAGCCAGAACCTTAAAATTAGGGTCAGCATACAGAGCTAAACCTTCTAGAACCGTGAGAGACCTTAGAATCAAGGCATAATATGCAGGCACTGCAACGATTAAGTAGCAACCGTTAGACACAACACAGACAGGAATTTTATCAGATAACCTACTAATTGATAAGCTGATTTGCATACAACAGTATTAAGAACTACCAAGCCTGCTACAGCTTGTTAAACATAAATACAGCAGAGCACAGCAAGATCATTAGGTGAACTAAAAGAAGACGAAAATGGGAACTTGTCTCGTACTTCATATTAGAAAGCTGTTGGAATGATATTAGTTAGGATGCCATATGAACTTCTTTATGCAATGATTTTGGCTCAAGTGTGTAAATTTAGAAATCATATTGCCATTTTTGTCCTATTCTGGTTCTAAGTTGATCAAATTCCCAGTAGCTTTGTATTTTTTTCAGCAACTAAGCATTATCATTCTTTCTTCTCCCAATAATTTAACAAACCATAAAGTCGTCCACCTTTAAACATAAACAACTAAAATGGCCTTAGCTTTAAATAATTTTGTCATTGCAACCTTTTACCCCCCACAAGACGGCTGCTTCAGCACCAAATTCTCAGTCACGTATCATGAAGAGTATAAAAAAAGTTTGTTTCTCCTCCACATGAAGTAGGAGAGTTCTTTTAATACAAACTAGTCCTCTCACATAAAGCTAGCAAATATGAGTGCAAAGGGAAAAGAGGCTCACCATTAAAGGGGTACTGATATAAAACATTACTCAAACCATCCACAATGGTTTTAAAGTTGAGCTCACTCACAGTTGAATTAAGCGCATCATCAAAGAAGTCTCTCAAAGCCGGCACAATGGGAGATACATCAACATCAGGAGACAAAAAGTCTAAAGCATAGTAATCACGAGCCATAGCTTCATAGTCACGATTAACCATATGCACAACATGACCAATTATGGCAGATCTTGCTTGTTCAGGAGTCTCACTCATCATTCCAAAATCAAGAAAAGCAAGCTTCCCATCAGGTGTTGCTAAGAGATTCCCTGGATGAGGATCAGCATGAAAATAGCCATACTCAAGCAGCTGTCTAAGGCTGCATTGTATGCCAGTGTTAACCAGATCCAGAACTTTGAGCCCTTGTCTCTCAATGGCATCTTGCTCATTCAATTTAACACCTTCAACCCATTCCATGGTTAGCACCTTTCCGCTTGTGTAGTCCCAGAAAATATCTGGGACAAAAACATCTTCCTTGTCTGCATACAATTTTTTGAATCTCCTTGCATTTTGCCCTTCCTGCATAGACCTGTCAAAATTATCACTTCAAACCAACTAGCTTTCTAGTTCACACAATCAGATTAACGGATATTTCAAACAACTGGGTTAAATACAAAGCGCAGACTTGAACTTGTATGGCAATGCAAAATAATGTTTAAAGGAAGAAAGAAGACTAACCTGTACATAGTTGAGCTCCTGATAAACTCTTCGAGCAAATTCATCAATAAGAGCAACAACATCACTTGAAACAATGTCCACATATTTATTTATGAGAAAACCTAAACCTCTTATTAGGTAAAAATCTAGCCCAATAGCTTCTTCAATGCCAGGTCTTTGCACCTTCACAGCAACAACCTGCCCAGAGTACTTCAACTGTGCTTTGTAAACTTGACCTAGACTAGCAGCAGCAATTGGAGATGCAGATATAAACGCAAAAATAGAATCTAGCGGGCATCCCAACTCTCTCTCAATACATGAAAATGCTTCTGCATCCGGAAATGTTGGCAAAGCATCCTACCCCAACAAAATAATCATTACAACATTTAAGCTCAACTGAACAATGTAATTAGGCTGAAAAAAAAGTCGTTGACAGCATCATGTAAGCACTGAATTGGCCCTCATAACTAAACAATGTCACGAACTTAGAAAAGGGTGAAGATATTTTGCCAATATTCTTTGATTTCAAAGGATTTACCATGCTACGGTGGGGACAGTCGCCTACCTACCGGAATCAAGTTGCCAAGGGAACATGGCTTTAATTGAAATGCTCTTTCTATTCCCCAATGAATAGCAGAAACAAAAGCTCCGACTACTGTGTTTTCTCGTCGTCCGATTTTTTTCTACCCATTATAGCCACCAAAATTCATAAAATAAAAAACAAGATGAAAAGGTAAAGAAAGAGATGTACCTGCAACTGAGAAAGCTCCTCGAGGTATTGAGGTGGGCATAAGTCAGGCCTTGTGGACAAGCCCTGGCCAATTTTGACAAAAGTAGGTCCCAATCTAGTGAAAGTCTTCCTCAGATGGACGGCCCGCTGTCTCTGATTCTGATCGAGCTGGCCGTTGACCTGGTCGAGCCATAAACTTAAGGCAAATGAACTCAATCCGGCAAATATCTCAAGCGCCCTGCGCACTACCTTGATGGGGCGCGAACCGTATTTAGTGGCCAGAAGTTCTGGGCTGTAGACAGAAGCATTAGCAGCACGGGCCATGGCCCTGGCTTCTGCTTGCATATCATCAGCTCGGTCTCTAAAAGACGGAACCGAAGAGGAGGATGAGTCTCTCACTCGCAAGAGAGATAGAGCGGCATTGTCGCCGCCACCGCTCCCGCTGCCGCCTGTGACGGCTGGCACGGGTCTCGGCTTCGCCTCCACCAGCGCCGCTCGGGGCGGATTTACTTTCACCCGCCCTCTCCGCTGACCTGAAGTCGCCGCAACGACACAACAAGGCACTGACAATGTAGCGGTAGTCATCGGCGACAGCAAAAGCGATTTTTCAGAGGAAATAAAAACTTGGATTGTATTTGGGAATCAAATGGCTCTTGTCGTTTTTGTTATCACTTATCAGCCATTGATTTTTTAGAAATTATTTTTTCTTCATTAAAAAGGAAAAGAATCTATTTTATTTAATTTTTTATGGATAAAAGTACAGCGACCTTTCTTGGAGCGGAACGTGTTCGCTCTAAATCCGTAACTACAACACTTAGATTACTTACATGGGCCATAAATTAGTCAAACAAGTCATATTGAAGCAAAGATGAAATTTCCGGTAAAGTCTCTATAAAACATAAAGGATATATATCCATATTTATCAAAAAAAAAATAAATAAAAATAAAGGATATATATACATATATATATATATTTTCCCTTCTCTTTGTGAGTTGAAGGTAGTAAAAAAAATCCTGTTTGAGACGCTTCGTGTTGCATTGTTGCTATGCATCATAAACATACCCGCAAGTTTGCAAAATCTTCTGGGCATCTTCGAATTTAGGGATTCGAATACAATAAATCTTTTTCCCATGAGAAGGGAGATGGGAATAAAAATACTCTCGAAGCTGATTTGGGAACGGGAATGGGGATTATATACCCTATCGCTGAGTTCTCGTTTTCGTTGAATGACTATAATATCCTCTATTTAGATATACAAATATAATATTACTTATAATAATAATAATAATAATAATAATAATAATAAAAAGATATAAGAATAAAAATATAAATAACTTAAACTTGACCTAATTCAAAAGATCTAATTTGCATTTTTAATATAATCTTTCTTTTTCTTATTCTCTATATATTGTTTTATTGGATTCTTTTACATTTTTTTAAATTTTATTTAATTTAATTTTATTAAATCGGGGAACCTTTTGGAGATTCGGGGATGAGAACGGAAGAGAAAAACCCCCACAACGGGGATCGAGGATAGGAACGAAAAGTGAGATGGATTCGGGGGCGGGGTGGTGCCATCTCTAATTATTGCTCAATAAATATCCTTGTTGCAATACTGCTAAATATCATTCTACATATTTTGTTTTATTCCCATGTGTAGATATGTGAATCTTGTAGTAATGAATGATGTTTAAGAGGTTACGAATGATGCTATAATCCCTTTCAACCCATGAACACATGATTCATCGCAAACTCTTGCAACGAAGTTTGAGCATCGGAAGGCATCCTAGCAAATTTGGGCTTGAGTACTATCTAGAACGTAGGAAAATAGAATTCCAATACGATAATGCATGTGGAAAGAAGCGCTTTGGATCTTAATTCTAGTTCGTGTTTTATCTCCTATTCTATTACATAAATACATGTCAAGTGTATGACATCTACAAACCTGTATTTTTATAAGAAAATATTTAATATACTTGGTATGCATTTCAGATAAATAGGAGTGTAAATGGATATTAAACAGATCAGATACACTGTTTCTGTATTCATATCCGATTAACTTATCGGATACGGATATCAGTATCTATTTTCTGGCTGATATTGAAAAATAATATTTGTATCCGTATCAGTGGATATTAAACGAATTCGGATATATCTATATTCTTTTATAGTTATATGCTTTTCTAAAGATTCTGTAATCGATTGTAATTAGTCAAATCATGTTTGCATATGCATCCAAATGTTTTTTTATACTCATTATTCAAATGTATATTGTTTTGGATATCTATATCCGATTAGTTTAATCAATTTAGCAAGATAAAAAAAAAAAAAAACTTGTAAGATAAAAAGATTAAAAGTTCATAATCTAAATATATATAATATTTAAAAAAACATTAGAAAATGTTAAAATATATTATGTACAGTAACATAATATGTATAATTTTTTTAAAAAAATATTATTTAATATCTATATATATATATATAATACGTGAATTTGTTCATAAAATATCTTATATATAGTAACATTAAATATTATTTATTCCATATGAATAACGGATCTAATCGAATATACAACCAGATATATTAAACGGATATATATTCGGAGCGCATATTAAATGGGTCGAATATATAATCGCCATATTTGTATCCGTTTATAATCAGATATCTCCTGATCAAATACGGATAATATCCGCTTTAAACGGATACAAATAATATCTAGTATAAATGAATACGAATGTGAACAGTAATTAAATTTTCGAATATCCATTGACAGCCCTAAAGATAAGGAATAGAACATGAACACAATTTTGAAATAGATGATTCTAACAGGAATGAACAAACCTATCTCACTTTGGAATTGTGATATTTAGGGCTCGTTTGTTTTGAAGTATAGGATTGGATGTGATAGATAAAGTAAATGATTTATTTTCTAGAATATGTATCAATCCAATCTCATAATATGTTTGCTTATATAAATTTGAAATAAGGATGTCCCATATGTTATTTAATTCATTGTTTGGTTCACATAATTGATTCTTGTAATAATTGATAAAATATTATAATTGACATTCACAGTTTATTATAATTACTTTTTATCGCTTCATAAATTATATATTAGAGTTTGATTTAATTTAATTTTAATTTTATAGGGATAATTTTGTCTTTTTTTCATTAATCCTGAAGACCTGTAATCATTGGATTACAGATTCGGCCCCTGGCATGTGATTCATAATCCAAGAGCAATCAGGATTAGAGACAATGCCACTTATTAATCATGGGCCCTAAATATGTCAACCAAATGTTCAATAAATATGGATTATGTATCAATCCTATGCAATCCCTCCAACCAAACGAACCCTTAAAGAACTCTTGGCCAGCTTAACGTACATGTATAAGCCATTCTAGATTTATCCTCTATGCACCACTAAGAAACAATAGTTTATCGAATTAGGCTCCAACCGGTCCGTGATACTTAATTCATCTTTCATTTCCTTAACATCCACAAATCCTCATTGAGGCTAAACTTCCCTATAATGT
This sequence comes from Handroanthus guayacan, assembly GCA_014898755.1. NCBI lineage: Eukaryota > Viridiplantae > Streptophyta > Magnoliopsida > Lamiales > Bignoniaceae > Handroanthus > Handroanthus guayacan. The sequence continues at coordinate 740,730 of JACFYI010003734.1, forward strand.
TTATTTGTATTGGTGTTTTGACGATGTCCTAAAGATGGCATTTTCGAGCTCAGTAATGAACAATTTATATAGATCTAGTTCTCAAAACATTGGCCATACCTTAAGACGAGCAAAAAAAAAAAGCTAAATGCTAATCTGCGTCAAACCTATATTGTCACAGTCTCACTCAATTTGATATACTTTTCTTTGGGTTTCACTGAACCATTGGTGATGACCCATGTTCTTGTTGGGGATTCTAATAATTAAGCCAGAGATCCCAACACCATCCTATAGCATAACTCTTCATATAACCAAACAACTTCAAGACGTGTTGATAATTTATTCAAGATGAATAATTTGGATATCTTAATGTATTTTGGGATTAGAGATTTTGAGACCATCAAAAAGAGTTGTTCTCCCCGAAAATAACCCTTTTTAATACATGTTACCTTACCTCTTAACTTGTAACAACCATATTTTCTTCGCCCAAGCTATGTGAATATTGTGGCAATCACTTATCTGATAACTAAACTTACCAAAAAAAAAAAAAAATTAAAATGGGATCATCTTTTTTTTTGGGTAATTGGTTCGAATCATTTTCTCTCAACGCTCACCTCAAAATTTACATGTGCCTTATTGCGTCCTAAGATATATAAAGGCAACTCATCGTCAAGACTTTTCTTTCAAGCTTGACATCCATGCTACACTTGCTGAGGGTATCACAAAATTAATTTTGTTTTAATTTTATATTTTTCAATTTTTAGTTATTCATGTGGTTAAATAACTTATGTTTTTACATAGCTTATTTTTTTTATTCATTCATTTCTCCCAAATCAAATCGATATGGAATAAAGGCAACTCGTCGTCAACTTGTCGTCAAGATATATAAAGATAACTTGTCGTCAAGATTTTTCTTTCAAGCTTGACATCTATGCTACACTTGCTAAGGGTATCACAAAATTAATTTTGTTTTAATTTTATATTTTTTTTAATTTTTAGTTATTCATGTGGTTAAATAAGTTATGTTTGTACATAGCTTATTTTTTTTATTCATTCATTTCTCCCATATCAAACCGATATGGGATAATCTGGTCACTGATCTCATAACTTCATGTTCTACCTCTATAATGTACTCTAGAGTTAATCTCATACCCAATCTCTGTGAAGGGCCTTGAGGTCAAACTCTTCTACTTGACCTCCATGAAGGGTCCAAAGATCAAATTTTGTGCTTGACCTCCATAAATGACTCTAAGGTCAAACTCTTGCACTCAACGTCCATGAAGGGTCCTGAGATTAAACTTCTGTGCTCAACCTTCATGAAGGACATTGGGGTCAAATCCTGTTCGAACTACATGTAAGACCTGAGGTCAAGCTGTACTTGACCTTTCATATAGAAAGCCTCCCGGTAATACCATGGTCGAATTGTATCTACCTTGATCGTGCTCAAGGCTTTCCCAAAGCACAAGTGAAGTCACTCTCAATAAGGAGGTCAAGTGACATACTATTCATTTAATGAAATCAACCCCGAAAGAGTGCATCGCTGAGCGTGCTTAACCCCTCTGCTGGATTAATCATTAATCATGATCGGATTGGATTTGATCCCAGTGTAGTCAAAATAGATATGCGGTGACCATCACGATCACATTAAATAAGATGGCGAAGCTTCATTAAATGCGGGCCTATGGATCAGATCCCTGAATATTTGCCCCTGCTACATTTGTCAATGCCTGCAAAGGCTGATTTGCCTCTTTGTCAGGTCGAACAAATTACTAATTGGTCCCTGTGACATCAATATGGTTAGGGAATAACACCTACCACCCTAGGGGATATTTTGATCATTCAACCAAGCATTCAATACTTTACGTACTCAATTTTGACTGGACAAAACACATCTAATACATCTCTCTACTCCATATCTAACCTTCTGGTTGATTGCTCAATTTGACTTAGGTATTGAAGGGTGGCTCTTCGCAATCCTCATGTGTCACCTTAATTTGCAGATTCAAACCCACCTCAATCTCTGAGGTCGAACTAGTCTATTAGACTGATAGTCTAATCTCCATCTAAGCTCAAGCCACCTACATCAACAATCCATTTGACCTCTTCATTGCACACAACTCTTTCACACCAAAACACACTTCATCGGTTAGAATTTGACCCATCTACCTCAACTTTCTTTGACCTTTACGTCAATTCCACCTCACTCTCTACGGCTATATCAATATTTGATCTTCACGTCAAACACGAATCAACATACCAAAATATGCTTCATCACAACAAACCTATCTTAGGGATCTGAGAGAAAGCATTGAGATTTTGTTTGCTAAGAAAAATGTAAATTTGAATAACGATGGACACAACTACTAAAAAGATTTCAATTAAGTGAAAGTAATTCGTCATTTCAAATATAATGCTTCTTATTCAAGTAAAAATATAGATTTTTTGATTTCTTATCCAAGTGCAACATAATTACTTTCAATTTCAAGAATAATATAAGTGTTTCAATTCTTCATAAGTAGGCCCGTCAATGGGGCAGATTCTAATCCGAATTTGAAATTCGAGTTGAACCTGAATTTTAGGATCTTTAATCAAATTAAAGTATTCAATGAATCATACTTAATTATAAATATTTTTAATTAAAATAGCAATCTCACATATAAATATTAATGAGCAAATTTGCATAAAACCCTCATGTAAAAAAGCTGAATTAACATGTGAAAAATATATGTTAAAACACCCTGGCAGTTTTAAGCAATAAGTTGCATATCCATTTTTAGCGCATGTCTCTCACAGATGTTTTGCTGAGGTATTGTTGCTTTTAAATGCTAGAAAAGTCACGTTTACCCCTAAAAATTTAAAAAGAAAAAAAAAACTATTTTTTCCTCTTATTCCATTCTTTTTTTTTTTTCATTTTCTCCCTTTTTAAACCCTAACTTTTTCTCTCCAATCTCTATGTTCTTCTCTCCCTATTCCGTGAAAACTAGGATTTAAAAAAAAAAAAAATCAGAGCTTTCTCCTCTCTTTTCTTCTCTTATTATTCTCCCATATTCAGTGAAATCCACATCACCCCTTTTGCCGCCACTCCATCACATAAGGCGTGGCCAGTTGTTGTGTCCCAAGATTTAAGATAATGTCATTTAGCTTGAAAAGTTAACATTGTAACCAAACAACAAAAATAAAAACAGAAGAAAGAGGTGGGAAAATAGAACTTTAGTGTTAACTTTCGACATAAACCAAATTAGGGTTTCCAGCCTGCTATTTATACAAAGAAGATTCTAATTGTAGAGAGAGAAAAATAATAACAGAATTAGCAATCATTAGGCACTATGGTAGTGCGCACTCCAGCCTCCGGGTACTGCTTGCTCATTGGTTCCCCAGATCCTTCGGTTGTAAAGGTCATTTTTTTCTGGCTGTTGGATAGATCCCTTTGTGCCATCACAATTTTGACATCTGCCAACTCTTTTGCCTTCCAAATCACGTCGCTAGCTACGGTCCCTTTTTCACTCTTAAAAGTGCGTTTATCCCTATTTTTCAAATATGTTTTCTTTTTTTCGTACATTTACTAAACCCTTAACCGTTATCAACCGTTAGCACCATGATATTCCCTCATTCTAAACTTGATCCTTGTCCACAAAGATCATTAAATCCAGGGAAGCGCTTCTCCATTTTAGCGTAATCTTCTCATGTTGCCTCCTCTGGACTAGAGTGTGGCCCCTGTACTAAGACTTGCGGAATCGCCACATTATTTCTTGGTATCATTCACCTGGCAAGAATAGCAATAGGTTGCACCTTAAAGACTCCTTCCTCATCTACCTCCAGAAGAAGTATAACGGGGGTGTGTTTCTTTCCCAGCTTCTTCTGAAGTAGAGATACATGGAAAACAGCGTAAATTCTACTATTCAGATGGATTGCCAAACAATATGTCATTTTCCCAATTCTTTCAATCACCTTGTATGGACCAAAATACTGGGTACTAACTTCAAAATTCTCCTTAAGGCCGGAGTGTTTTGATGATATGGCTGAAGCATTAGATAGACCCAGCCACCTACTTGAAACTGCCTTTTACTTTTGTTTCTATCTACATAGGCTTTCAATCGATTTTATGCATTTTCCAAGTTCTCTTTGAGTAGTTTCACTACCTTATTCCTCTCCTTGAACTAGGTCTTTACTTGTTGATTCCCCACATTCTCCAATAGACCGAAAAGGGCTAGTTGTTGGTGAGTATCCATATAATGCTTGGAATGGAGTGAGTTTGACCACTTGATGGTAGTTTATGTTATAGTAAAACTCAGCCAAGGCCAACCACTTACTCCAGCATTTGGACTTTATATGACACATACATCTGAAGGAATTTTCTAGGCACCGGTTCACATGCTTTGTCTGTCCATTGCTTTGGGGACGATAGGCTGTTAACATGGCTAGGGTGGTGCCTTTTAATTTAAAGAGCTCTCTTCAAAATGCACTTGTGAAGACGTTGTCTCTGCCAGTCACTATGTTGCTGGGCATTCCATGAAGCTTATATACATTTTCAAGAAATACTCTTGTCATCGTTTCTACTATGTAAGGATACGACAACACCATAAAATAGAAGTACTTTGTCAGCTTATCTACCATCGCTAAAATTACATTCTGACCCTCTGGATTTGGGAGCCCTTCCACAAATCCATAGAGATATGTGGCCAGGCTTGATCAGGGATGGTAAAAGCCTGTAATAACCCAGGCCAGTGCACATTTACGTGCTTACTGCTTTGGCACACATCACACTCTGTGACTTATGCTTCTGCTTCACTTCTTATTTTAGGCTAATGAAAAAGGTTTCTGATCCTTTGATAAGTCCCCTGTATTCTAGAATGTCCACCCACAGTTGAGTCATGCGTAGCTTGGATAATTTTTTCCTTGATTTCCTTGTCATTGCCAATACATATCCTCTCTCCCTTCCTCAACACTCTAGCAGCATAGGTATAATCAGGAAATGATGTGTTGTTTATTACCTTAACTTGAATTACCTACTGCAAATCTTCATCATCATCATAGCTTTTTTGCACTTCTTCAAACCAAGCTGGAACACTCTCTGTAATGGTAGTACATTGAATGATCCTGAAGTGATCTATTTGTGACAAAGCATCAATAGCTTTATTCTCAGTCCCCTTCTTGTATTGTACTTCATAGTCTAACCCTTGTAGCTTAACAATCTATTTTTGCTATAATGTTGTCCCTACTATTTGATCCAAGATATGTTTAATGCTCTGTCGATATGTTTTTATAATGAAGTGGTGCCCTTGAAGGTAGCGTTTCCATTTGGTAAGAGCCATAAGAAGTGCTAGGAACTCCTTCTCATATATTGAAAGCCCTTGGTTTCTAGGTCCCAATGCTTTACTTAAATAAGCTATAGGCCTCCTATCTTGCATCAAAATTGCCCCTATCCCTTCATCACGAGCATCTATCCCCATTATGAAGGGCTTTGAGAAATTCGGTAGTTCTAACATAAGGGTAGTTATGATAGCCTCCTTAAGTCTCTGGACCCTATCATTCCATTGGAATGAATCCTTCTTGAGTAGTTCAATAAGGGGCTTACTAATCCTGCTATACCCTTTGACGAACTTCCTGTAATAACCAGTAACCGCAATGAACTGCTTCAAGGCCTTGATGTTATGTGGGATGGGCTAGTTACTCATGCTTTCAACTTTTGTAGGATCAGTGGTAGCTCTTTGAGAAGAGATGAGATGGTCTAGGTACTTAATCACAGTTTGACCAAAACTACATTTACTCATCTTGGCAAATAGTTTATGTGCTCTTAACTCTTGCAAAACTATCCCCAAATGATGCAAATGCTCGAACCAATCCTTACTATAAATAACAATATCATAAAAAAAAGGCCAAGACAAACTTGCGCAAATACTTAGCAAACACCTATTCATCAATGATTGAAAGGTTGATAGAGTATTGCATAAACCAAATGGCATAATAAAGAACTCATAATGCCCATTATGTGTTGCAAAGCTGGTCTTATAAACATCCTCATCATGCATTCTTATTTGAAAATACCCAGATCTCAAATCTATTTTTGAAAAGTAAACAGCACCATTAAGCTCATCTAACGACTTATCCACTATAGGTGTAGGGAATTTATGCTTAATTGTCAAATTATTCAGATACTTATAGTTAACACAGAGGCGCCAGCTTCTATTTTTCTTTTTGACTATCAATACTGGTGAGACAAACGGACATTGACTTGGCTTTATCATCCCAGCCTCGAAAATCCCCTTAACCAAATTCTCAATCTCAACCCTTTGTTCATGGAAATATAGGGCAACTACTTCTTTGGTTGAGCATTTGGCATCAGCTCAATCCTATGTTCAATCTCTCTCATACGAGGCAACCCCTTAGGTTCTTCAAACCCATCTCCAAATTCATGGAGTAGGTTCTACACCTCCTCATCCTCTTTCTTATTATCTATTTCTTTAGGCACTACAAAATACAAATGTCCATAAATTTCATATGCCCCTTTCCTGAATAACTTACTCATGGATTTACTTGTTATCACCTGTAACTCAGCTTCCTTGGAAATGGCCTATAAGTAAATTTTCTTGCCTTAATATCTTACTTTAATCCTCTTATTATCCAAATCTAGTGACACTGGACCATGCTTCTTAAGCCAATCACATCCCAAAATCATGTCGCACCCCCAATCTTAAACACCTTTATAGGGTGCACAAAATCTATATTCTGGATTTTCCACTTAAGCTTTAGAACTACCATAGGTTGATCGACTTCTTACCCCCGGCAACATTGATCACCTTAGGTGAAGTGTGTGCCCTATAGCTTGATAGCTTGCTGGCTATACGTTCATCTGCAAAATAGTGGGTGCTGCCACTATTTACAAGAATGTTCACCTTCTTGCCCTGTACCACACCTTTTAGCCTGATATTTTCACTACTCACATGACCATTTAACGTGTTCCAGGATACCTTACTGTCATTCAGAAACACCTCTTCTATACATTCTTCCTTACACCCGATATCCAGCATATATGCCTATTCCTTCTCTTCAGTCATTACCATAAACAACTGTTGGTGCTTGCATCTACGCCTTGGGACATAAACTTTATCGTAGTTGTAACAGAGGTCTTTTCTTGCATTACTTTCATCTCTGCAGTAGTGAGTAATTTTCTTACTGGTTGGGATTGATTGTTTTTAGGTGTAAAAGGTGGTTTAGGCTGTGTAGGGTAGCTTTCTGGGTGTTTGAGCTGGATTAAAATGGGGGTTTAGGGGCTGGGTCTTTACGATGGGAGTTAAGCTTTAAGATCAAGGCATCCATTGTTGATCCAAATCTTTTAGCTAGAGCAATAGCCTACTGAAATGTTTTGGGTTTAGAAGCCGGCACATATCCTCTAATCTTCTCCTTCAAGTCACTGATAAAGCAGGAAATAAAGAAGCTCTCTTTTAGTTCTTTATTAAACATTAAAACATGAGATTTCAGATAATTGAACTTTTCAAAGAATTCCTGAACTGTTCCAGTTTGTTGGAGTTTCTTGAACCCCCTCAGTAACAAAGTTGGTTCCATGCCATCGAAACGCTCCATTATTGCCATAACAAGCTCATCCCAAGTTGGCATTGATTTATTCTCAATATAGCTATGGAACCACCTCTTTGCCTTCCCTTGAAAATGGACAACCGCAAATGGCACCTTCTAGTCTTCAGGAAAGGTGGCCACCACACTAAAATATATTTTGCCCTTCCTTATCCATTTTCTAAGATAGTCCCATCAAAGTCAGGGAACTCAACATTTGAAAATCAAGATGGATTTCCCCTGATAGTGGCTTCCTCAACTGGATCCACAAGTTCTAAAGTCAGGCACTGAACTAGGTGTCTTATCCCCTGGCACGGATAATTCTTCAACTAGGAACGATTTGCTGCGATTATACTGGTGCATTTGGTAAGATATACTCTGCATTTGCTGCTTTCTTTTTATTTCTTTTTTGGTACAAGAATTATTTTGATTTCTTAGCATCCACAACTTGAATTAGGTAAATAGAATATGGAATTAAGCAATTTGATCCATTAAAGATTCAAAAGAAATTTAATAATAATTTGATTAAAATAATAATCTCTCACATAGAGTATTAATGAAACTCTTAACAAGAATGTAATATATGAAACTCTTAGCAATTTGATCCATTATTTTAATTATTAAAATAATGTGTATGTTTTCTCATAAAAATTATTATTTATTATTACTCGGGCTAATTTTCTTTATCGGGATGCAATGTTTTATAGGATTCAAACCTAATATTAATAGTGCTTATTCCTATGAGATCTTTTGTCAAATTTGAATATGAAAATTGATAATTGGGTTCGAATTCAAGTTATTTTAATTTGTCAACATAAGTTTTATATATGGAGCGTGTTAACAGGCTTAATGGACTGCCATTTAGTCAACCAACACTACAAGAATTTACGGATTTAGCTATGGAATTTAGCGACAAAGAAATTCCTCGCTATGGCCTCGCTAATTGGCGAGCGTTCTGCGAGGGATTAAGTCTTCGTCGCCAATCTGGAAATTTTTTTTTTTTTTTATTTAGCGATTAATCAGCGAGGGATTAACGAGAAATATAGTCGTCGCCGATTATTGTCGTCGACGAACATCAGCTGCGGATTGGCGAGGAATCAGAGACGACTACAGCAAGAAATCAGCGTTGCATCAGCGAGCGATTAGCGTGAACATCAGCGAGGAATCAGCGAGGAATCAGCGACGAACGTGGAAGTCGCTACCCAGCGATGGCTTCCATTGTCTCTCCTATCGGCGATGAACTTACGAGGAGAATAATTTCGTCGCTAAAATTACTACGGATCAACGATGAAATTATTTTCCTCGCTGGATAGCGACCCGTACCAGGCGAGGAATGCTTGTCATCGCTGATTGCTAGCTAATCCGTCGCTGATATCAATAGCTACGAATCAGCGAGGGATCAGCGACCACTTTGTCCCTCGCTATTTTTATTTTTTTGTGTAGTGCAAGGGAAAAGAGATTTTTGCAGTTTACCCTCTCGTGTTATGTCTAATTGGCAAAACAGACCGTGTGAAAAAATAATTAACAAATTAAACCTTGTGAAAATTTTAATTAGCAAAAAAATCCCTCCATCCCTAGAGTTCGATTTGCCAATTACATAAACATAGGGGGTATTTTGCAAAAACTCAAGGGTAATATTGTCATTTCATGGGATTTAAATAATGTCAAATGATGGTAGGGGGAGGTGAGATAATTAATTTTTTCACAGGGTATTTTATGCTAATTAATTTTTCACGGGGTTTAATTTGCCAATTACGTATAAGACAAGGGGATTTTTTTGCCAAAAACTCCAGGGAAAACCTATGAAGGCATAATATTGGGCATGCTTAAGGAGACATTCAAAGATCCAAGTAATTTATTTCCACGTCATGCACTATTGTCACTAAATTTTATTTATTTAAATGCTACAACAATCTCAAAATTGGTTCAGAGTGCAAAATTAATTTTATACTAGCTATTGTGCACACTCAATATGTATTTTTAAATCTTTTCTTGGATAAAATTAAAAATATATATTTATGTTGACAGTATCAATTTTCCTTCTTTTTTCTTTTTATAAATATTTTACTTGGAATTTATTTTATAAAATAACAAAATTAAAAAATAATTTTAGAAAGAATAGAGTTAGACAGAAAAAAATTGTCATTGGAGAAAAGAATAAAAGAGAAATTAAAAAAGTTAAGAAAAAAATTATTTTACATTATCTTTAAAAACTATATTGTAATTATCTTTTAAAATAGGACTAATCTTATCAATTCATTTAAAAACATACCAAAATAACTATCTAACGGTCTTATACTATATAGAGTGTATATATTTATTATGACAAGTAATTGTGGCACACTCAATGTGTACACATAATTTTCTATTTATAAATTTATTATTTTTGTTTTTAATAGTGATAATTTTTCTTTTTTATTTTGTTTTTTTCTTGAATTTATTATGGATAATAATACGGTCGAAAGATAAAATTGAAGATAATAAAGTTGGAAAGAAAAAAATTATAATTGAAGAAAAATAGAATAAAAAATAAATATTAAAAACTAAAAGTTTAAGAAAAATACTTTTGTCATTATTTCCTATAATTGCTTTGTAATATCTTCTAAAATAAGGTTATTTTTGTCCAATAATTCAAAAACATACCTAAATAATGATATAAGATGCTCATGCTTTATATATAGTATAGAAGTATGTATATAATATATAAATGGTAAATGTTAGTTTATTTTAAAATTAAAATAAATAAAAGAATATCAAAACCGTTTGGAGGGGCCGAATCCATTATTGGCAAAGTTTAGGGACCAGTCGTGTAATTATTCCTCCCTCATATCCAACTATGCAAGAGAGAGAGAAATAAATTTCAGTTTAATAAATTTGCAATTGCTTGGCTGCACCCATTGAGCCAGATCAGGAGTCACTGCCCATATCTGATTTGAAGGGAGAAGCAACAAAGAAGAAGAGCTGGAGCCGGTACAGGATACTCAGTCATTGAAGCCTGGAGGAGGAAACGGCCAGATTCGTTATCGATCTCCATCTGCTGCCGAACTTTTAGATGCGCAGCAACAAGTTCAGATGGAGAAGACTTTGAAGCGGAATAGGCAGCACGAGTCCTTGTCTGACAAGATCCAGAGATGGCGTGGTGCCATGCTATTGGTTTTGGTCCCTCTGCTGCTCATCTCTTTTGTGCTCTTTGTCATGCCGACGAGGTCCCGTTCCGATTCCATCTCTCGTAAGTTCTCACCCAACTTTATGTCTAAGCGCTACGCTGTCATCTTCGATGCCGGCAGCTCTGGCAGTAGGGTCCACGTCTTCTGCTTCAACCAGCAGCTTGATCTTGTTCCAATGGGCCAAGATCTTGAGCTTTTTCTACAGGTAATTTTAATGTTTCATCCATTGTACCTGCCCTTGATTTGCATTTTGCATGATCAATTTTTACATTTCACTTCGTAGTCACTCCTGAGTTTGGGGTAGAATGACTTGATTCAGGCTATGTCTGGATTGTATGTGGAATTAGTGATTACAATCCTCTGCAAATCCATATAAAAATAATGCTCCAATCCCGAGTGGCAACACTTTGGACTCTATCCTCACTTAAATGAGAATAAATTTCATTCAATTTTGACACCTTTTTCTTGATTTCCTAACCAGGGCCTCAATTTCAATTTGTCGAGCCTACATATATCGGTGGATTTTAAATAACTTTATTGACATTTTTAGAGCCCATATATTTCTTTATCAATGTCCGTACGTGTATTCTACATTTCCACACTTCTCGATCTGTATCTGTATATTGTTTTACGTGTCTAGATGGACTTTTGTCTTGTAGAGAAAACCAGGTCTAAGTGGGTATGCAAAGGACCCCGAGGCTGCTGCAAATTCACTCTCATATCTTCTTGAGAAAGCAGAAGAAGCGGTTCCCAAAGAGCTGCGGTACAACACGCCAGTCAGAGTTGGGGTAGGGAATTTTGGGCATTTTTGGTTGGGCAATTCTGTGGAAATCTATTAATTTGCTTGCATATGGCAAACTATATTGCATCTGATGTTCATGCAGGCTACTGCTGGTCTTAGGCAATTGGAAGGCGATGCATCTGACAGGATTTTACAAGCGGTAACTACATGCTCCAAAAATTTCTTATACAAATAGATTTTTTTGTTTCTTTCTCCAAGTTCAGTGTAATTACAGCTCTAAACTCTTGCAAGGTGAGGGAATTTTTGAAGACTAAAAGCTCCTTCAAATCCAAGGCTGACTGGGTAACAGTTTTGGATGGAAATCAGGAAGGTGCTTATCAATGGGTATGCTATTTTGTTCTTCCATCTGCTCCTCTATGTTTTACTCAATTTTAATCTATAAGTTGTAGTATAGCATTATTGGCTGAGTGGGTTTGAGACTATTTATAAATGGGAAACGAGCATATCCTTAAGCGCCTTTAGTAAAACTGTCGTTCCCAGTGCAAGTCCAACTAGTTTCACAATAAATACGGACTTTCATAATAAGATAAGATCCTCAGATAATTGAAACGGATAGAGTTTATATTTTAGTTCTGTTATCTCTGAATATATTTTAAATAATGGAAACTATAGTTCAAGTGGTGATACGTCTTCTCATCTTATTTGATGTTTTTGCTGCATGATAGATGAGAAGAAAAAGCAAAGATGACGCATCTGACTTCAATCAGATACAGATCACTCTACTTTCTGAAAAGGAGAGTGAGATGATCATATATTCTATATAAATGTTAAAGATTAAAAGTTGTCTCCAACCATAAGATGTGCTAACAATGGTAAAAAAAACTCTGGATTACTGACTGTACTGTATGATGCTTCCATAACACCTTCTTTTGGCAATTTTATTGCAATCTTTTTAAGTCTTCCTTCAAAAGTAGTAATTGTTAGAATCCCAAGTGTATGGGCAGTGGTCTTGTCATATGGCACTGGAAATTCTCTCCTCGTGAGCTAGCATTTGGAATGAGTTAGACCCAAAGTCCATTTTCAACATGATACCAGAGCTAGACTCATTTTTTATGTTCGGCCATTAGATTCATGTTGCTCCATGCTCCACCTCTCTAGTCCTGCACGACGGCGTGCAGGGGGTGTGTTAGAATCCTATATTAGTAAAGTGTTAGAACCCACATATAGAATCCTATATGGGTAGTGATCTCGCTATATGACATTGGAAATTTGTGAGTTGTGCTCAAGGTCTATTTTTAATAATACCTATTGCAAGTTTTATTCAATGTTTTGCTATTTGATGAATCATTGAAATATCTTTATGAGAAACAACTTCTGAACTTGATCGATGCAAGAATATGAAAAATTAAACCTTAGCATCTTTCAGTGGACACTAGTGCAGATAACGAGGATATGAGGCTTTAAAATATTTACAAGAAATAAAAAAACAATTTATAACTTGAACAGCAATTATAGCTCTAGAACACTGAAAAAACATAAGAAATGTGTAGATAATGTTAACCAGCAATTCCCTTTGGGCTGTGTCATAGGACTTTCCAGGGGAAAAAAAGTATTTATTCATGGGATAGAGAATAGTACTGGGGAAAATAGTAACGAGGAGAATCTTACACATCTAGGACAGCAGATTTTACTCCAAGTATTGCAAACATCCTGAGATAGTGGCAAAAGTAGTATTTATAGATAGATATTATGATAACCTCATACACAAGAATTACACAGAGATAAAGCTGATTCTGCTCTTATTTTGTTTTCTTGTCTATCCACCATGTTCTTCTAGGGACTTAGATATTGTAATATCTTTACAGGTGACCATTAACTATCTACTGGGAAATTTAGGCAAAAAATGCTCTGGTACTGTTGGAGTGGTTGATCTTGGGGGCGGTTCTGTACAGATGGCATATGCCATCTCAGAAGCAGATGCAGCAAAGGCTCCAAAGTTATCAGATGGAGTGGACTCATATGTGCAGCAAATGTATCTCAAGGGAAGAAAGTATCATCTCTATGTTCACAGGTCTGTTGTCCTTAGTGGAGTGTTCGGACATCTCAGTTTCATCATATACTGTTTGTTGCAAGACTTTGTCTTTATTGTGTTCTTGTTTGCACTATCTTTCGAAATGATGGTGCTTTTAAATTCTCGATATCAGGTGTCTTTTATGCAGATGTGAAGTGACATTTAAAAATAGTAAATACTCTGTGTTCTGCTTTCTTTTTCATGTGGTAAATGTTGCTCACTTACAGTTACCTGCATTATGGCTTACTGGCTGCTCGAGCTGAGATTTTAAAGGTTGATGAAGAAGGTGGCAATCCCTGTGTATTGGCGGGCTATAATGGTGTGTACAAGTTTGCTTCATTCGATGCTGCATTACTTTCTAAACTCCTCTCTTTTCCTTTGACTTCTCTTTTCCAGTAAAGTTCTATTTTTCTGATAACTAAAGGATGGAAAATGCGTCACTGAAACAATGCAGTTGTGCGGTAGGCAAGAAAATTTTACTTACAATGGTTGTCACAAAGATAAATTCCGAGTACTCTACCTTAAGAACTCAATGTATAGAAAATAAAATGGAACAATTAGTGCCAGTGAAGTTGGTCTTTGGGGAGCAGTATTTGAAGCTAACTTTGGGTCTCCTTTTGTTTATATAGTTCTTTCTGGGGAACTTTGTATCCTATGCTGTTTTTCTCCCCTAGATATGTGAGTTACACCTTATAAACCAGCTATCTTCTGCTCTCTGCTCTGACCAGACAATTGAATTTATGCTTATCTTATAACATAAGGATATTAAACTTTGTAATAGATGGTATTGTCTAGAAGGCTAATGACTTCAAATTGTTAAAATAGAAATACAATCTAAATATTAACATGTGTTCAGTTAAGTTTACTTAAAAGAAATCATGACAGGATGTCTTTGGAGCTTTTGTAAGATGTATTATTTATGCATCTTATAGGATTCTATAAGAAGCAGTTTCGACTGATACATTATCTGTTTTCTAGGTTCTTATAAATATGGCCAAGCCGTTTTTAGGGCTTCGGCTTTGCCATCCGGTTCCAGCCTCAGCAAATGTAGAGAAACAGCTATTAAGGCTCTGAAAGTCAATGAATCATGTACCCACATGAAATGTACATTTGGGGGCATTTGGAATGGTGGGGGAGGGGATGGCCAGAAGAATTTATTTGTTGCTTCATTTTTTTTTGACAGAGCTGCTGAGGTAAACAGTAGTTCTATATTTAGATGCTTGAAACAATTTGCACAGTACTGGTTCCTGGTGGGGAATCCCTCTTCTTGCTATGAAGCCTTGGTAACTTTTGTTAGTTTGGTAAATAGGCTGGTTTTATTGATCCAAGCTTGGCTGTCGCAAAAGTTCATCCAGCAGATTTTGAGGATGCAGCTAAACGTGCTTGTGAAACTCGTCTTGAGGATGGCAGCTCTACATATCCTCATGTGGAACCAGATAACCTGCCCTACTTGTGCATGGATCTTGTTTATCAATTTACGCTGCTTGTGGACGGGTTTGGTGAGTAACTACATCTTCAATTACGATTTGTTTATCTATATTACCAGCAAAACTGCTAAAATTACTGGTTTATTCATTTTTTATTTTTTATATGTATATATATATATATATATATGTATACAGGCCTCGATCCATGGCAGGAGATTACTTTGGTGAAAAAAGTTAAATATCAAAATTCTCTAGTTGAAGCTGCATGGCCATTGGGCAGTGCCATTGAGGTTGTATCATCGTCGACCTAGCTAGTATCTTATGGTTGGTTCACGTGGCTATTGATTTGAGTGATTGGTCAACTTTTTCCAATGGGTTACAAGTACAGCATTTAAACATGGAGTTATGATGTTCCGGGAAACAAAAAAAAAAAGAAAATCCTTCTCGTTTATCTTATTAATTGGAAAATAAAGATTTGAAATCTTAGGAAATAGCATAAGCGAAGATTACCATCAGTATTTACAAATTGTACTCCTGATAAACATAAATGATTTTAAACATTTTTTTTTTTTTGGCCTTTTTTAATTAAGTCATCGAACACTTCTTTGAGCTTTGAAGTGCAATATCCCACATATACTGAGTGCCTGGGGGCTAGATGTCCGCTGCCGCTGGAATAGTCATAGACCCAATAATGGTTGATAAATGAGTGAAAAGGAAACACATCAAGGTGCCTACCAGTAATCTGAAGACAACAAATTTGTGTATGTATACATACATACATGTGTAGATGACACTCCTTAAAAAGAAATATAACGCGGTTTGGGCTAAATTAAATATAAGTGCTATCGTTCAGTTTGAGATGCAACAAGTGAATCTATGAAAGGGCTTTCATAAAAATGAACTTCTATACTATTATCGAAATTGTTCTTTTAGTTAAAATCAAAGTTGTGCTAAGTTGATATTGGGCCCATCCAGTCGTTTCTCCCATGGCTTCAAAGAATTAAGCATGTTTATCAGCAAACTTAATAGGATAAAATTACTGTATGGCTGTACACATGCTTTTAGAATATAAACACTGGAAGAGGCCCACACGATGTAACATCAACGCAAACTCACTCTCAGACTGTTCTGCTAACTCTTCTGTTTTCGTAGTTTCCCAACTAATTTGCAGGTTAGATTGCTGGTTCTCATGAAAATTTTTTTCTCAATTTCGTGTTCTTGGTTGGATTTTCCTCATAGTTAGTTTTTTAGAATTAATTACATTCAACTACCATTTGAGATTGTGAAATTACCAAATACTACTCTCTTGCTTTAAAAATTACAAATTAATTTTCATAAATTTATAAAATTACTAAATCATCCATTTCGTTAAGTTTTTTGACAAAAAGCTAATAACGTTCTCCAATTTTAGTTTCTAAAATCACAACGGTTATACACAGAGATATAATGAGTAGTTAATACAATGAAAAAATTAAATAATATTAATAATTTTTAACAAAAGAATCTAACAAAATAAATGATTTAATAATTTCGTACACTTATAAAAGTTAATATGTAATTTTCAAACCATGATTGCAGTAATTTGTAATTTTATAATGCAATTAACCCTCATTTTTAATTTGCATATGTGTGTGTGCGCACGCGCGATTTTAGGTCATCAAATCCAAAGTACACGAGATT
Organism: Handroanthus guayacan; assembly: GCA_014898755.1. NCBI lineage: Eukaryota > Viridiplantae > Streptophyta > Magnoliopsida > Lamiales > Bignoniaceae > Handroanthus > Handroanthus guayacan. The sequence continues at coordinate 757,365 of JACFYI010003734.1, forward strand.
GTAGACTAACGGTCAAGGAGTATAAACATACTTATCAGCTCATCTTTCAAGCCGTCACATTAATAGAAGTTGATTGTAGCACTACAATCTCAAAAAGACCAAGTACATACCATCAGGATGCACACAGACACGCATATACATTCCGATGCCTGTACTAAATGGAGTAATATCATAAACAGCATCCATATTATGCCAATACTTTCTAGCACAGACAAAAATTAACCAGCCGTAGTACAAAATCCATTCGTTGCTATGCTGCAATTTTTATTTTTTCATTTATTTTTTTGGTTCCCAATTCTAGGAGTTTAGCACCACCCAAGAGAACAACAAGGGCCAAAAAGCACAGAAACGTGATAATGCTAGGTAGAAGAAACTAGTGAGATAATAACTTTTTAACTATTCTCCAGAGGCCAAAGATGCAATTGCATTCATTTCTTGCTGCAAGAGAAGAGAATCAACAAATGTGTCCAGATTTTCTCCCTCCATTACATCATCTATTGAGTGGCTAGTGATACCAACACGATGATCAGTAACACGACCTTGAGGAAAATTATATGTACGGATGCGTTCTGATCTGTCCCCGCTACCAATCTGTTCAGTCAATGTCAAGCTATCATAATTAGGCAGTAGGCACAGATGCCTGTATGCCAATGAATACTCATTCAAACTGAAGTCATTACCTGCTCTGCTCTAAGTCTTGAACGACTTGCATCAACCCTATTCCTTTCCATCTCATATAACTTCGCACACAACACTTTAAGCGCTTTGGCCTTGTTCTGGTGAAACAATAAGGAGGAGAGAATAAGATTAGGTCATCAAGAAGACATGAACCGAATAGAACATATTGAACTGATTTACTAATTTTGAAGCAGTCCTCACTCTAAGAAAAATATAAACAATTACAATGTACTCATATTTCTTATTTTAATGCAGCAAATAGGACGGAATAATCTCCTACTCAACTCTGAAATTTGACAGTACGTCCAGTGCAAAATAGAATTTACATAAGCACTCATATTTATGTACCATAAATGTGCAGCCATTTACCCAGAGAGAGAGAGAGAGAGAACATGCAACCTTCAACACGACTAAAATTGAAAACTCAATCAGACCATACAACAGAGAAGCTCAAAAAGAAGCTCCACAAACCTCTTTCTGAACTTAGAAATTATAGTGAGGAAGCCATCTTAGATGCCCCTTCAAAGCGGAAAGCAATTTAGTAGAGTTCTTTCAATAAACCAAAACAATGTAGTTATTCCCAAATTTAGGGAAACCGTTAGACAGAAGGAGATTCAAGATTCCAACAGGTGTAGAATGATTGCTTTGCAACCACTGATACCCCCAGACTTGTTCAAAACTCACAAGTAGTAGCAATTACAAAACAACAGATCAGTTCATTGTTCCAATGCCTTTAAGTTGTAATAGTTGATTGACATACCAGGAAACCAAAATCCTCAATAATGTCATGCATCTCTTAGTACGTAACATTACTACAAATAAGTTCGTCAACTGATTCATGAAACCATGCCACAATAATCTATAAAGTAAAACTATTACTACATATATAATCCACTGGTGACCATGCACCACAGCACAAAAGGAACCCTGAAGATAGCACACTAAGACAGCTGGAAGACCAAAAGAAAGTGGTTGATTTAATAAGAACTATTAAGTCAATCTCCAGAATTAAGGTAAACATTAGCAACTTCAAATGGGGACTTTCTTGCCTGATGTTGGGAGCGTTCATCCTGTATGGCAACTGTTAACCCTGTTGGTATATGAGTAACCCTGACAGCACTGTTAGTGGTATTTGCATGCTGACCGCCTGAACCCCCAGATCTGTATGTATCAATTCTCAGGTCCTCATTCCTTAAATGTACATCTACCTGCAGAAACTTCAAACACTTCAACTAATCTATTTTTCCTGTAAACTAGAGTTCAGCTGTTAATTAGTTTAAATTAATTCAAAAAAAAAAGGAAAAGAAAAAATCAAATGTATGACTCTCAATTTTACTTCTTTCATTTTTTTCCCCTTTCTCTTTACTAGTACTTCGATGGCAAGAAGTTGCAGAACATGAAATCAGATAAATTTGGACCTGATCAGCCTGAGGAAGAATAACAACAGACACAGCACTGGTGTGGACTCGACCAGCTTTCTCTGTGACAGGAACTCGCTACAGAAGATAAACATTTGGAAATCTGTGAAATTACAGGAAAAAGAAATCCAAATGCAAATATATAAAAGACAAAACCTGCACTCTGTGAATTCCACTCTCAAATTTCAATTTCCCATAAACATCGGCACCAGAGATTCCAGCACTAGCTTCCTGATGACACATGAAAGTTTGCAAGAACAAATGCCATAAGGCAAAGGTAGAAGGCCCAAAAGTATCCAAAACAATTCGAGATGACACAGCATCTAACGGAGTAAAAGCCCAATATCAGGCATACATCAGAAAGAAATGGACCTTTAACAAGGCAGTTATCTACTCACCTTGTACCCTTTAAGGTCAGACTTTGCCACATCCAGAACTTCAAACTTCCAGCCTTTCTTCTGCGAGTATTTCTCATACCTGATGTACGTGAATGATAAAGTCACCAGAATACCAAAAGAAGCACTTGACAGATCAAGTTATGTATAGAAACAGTAACCTACATTTTGAATATGTTCATGGCAAACAAAGAAGCTTCTTCTCCTCCACTTCCTGAAACAAACTACATCAACAATTAACGAACAGTTTTCATGTCAGAGAAACACAAATAAGACTACATAGAAAGCTGCAAAGGCATGCAGGAAGCAGAGAAGGACTTGGACACCTAGGACACTGGCATTTATTACCCGCTCTGACTTCCAAGATGCAATCACGTTCATCAGCCTCATCCTTAGGCAGCAAGGACTTGAGCAACAAATAGCGGAGATGCTTCTCATCTTCAGATGCATGCCCCAATTCTTCATAAGCCATTTGATGCATGTCCTTGTCATCTTGGGTTTCAGCAATAAGCAATTTTAAGCCCTCAATCTCCTGCCCAATGCAGGATCACGATGTTTAGATTGTGATCTGTGAAAGAACTAACGAATGAATGGATTACCTTGTGCTTCTTTCTCAACTCAGTGACCACATCAATCGTACATTGGAGCTTCTTCATCTCCTTGTTGGCCGTGGAATATTCTTCAGGCAAGGCGTCTGGCTGTCTTTCAAAAACAAACCAACGGAGAGTTAGACATAAATGAATTTATTCAAACAGATAAAAGAAGTTAATGCGAAGAGGTATATGCTAATTACCTGGTTGACAACAGCTTGAAGATAAGAATGTCGGCTTTCTATGGCGGATAATTTTTGTTCCATCACGTTGGTTAAATCATGAGAAAGTTGGAGTGGAGATTGTGCAGTTCTGGTGGAGGTGGAGTAGGAGTAGAAGCAGCGGAGGAGTGTCTGCTGATTGAATAACTGGTCGCGGTTGGGAGGCGTAAAAGTATTTAATTGGCGATTGAGAAAATGAGATTCAAGGTTTTGCAATGCTACAACAATTACACGGCGGTTTAGATGCCAAAATATTTCTCCGTTTTTCATTTTGATAGCCACCCCAGTTGAATCTTGACAGCCTTATTTCACCTTGGTGCTTCAAAATCTAAAGCATTTTAGACTTTTCGCATTGGAAGGGCTTCATCAACTTTTAGAATTTGGCAGTATAACTTCATGAAAAATCCTTCGACATGCATACAAACCTTCAGGAGAAGGAACAAAGTAATGTGTAAAGACTAACAATACAAATTCTATTGGTATGTAAACATTACTAGAGTTAGATTATGGGCATACTCAAGATTTTTGACTACTTCACAAATATTAAAGAAAATCTAGGAAACACAAAAATTGAAAAAAGGGTGAAAAAAAAAAACCAGAGAGAGAAGAAGAAATATGAGAAATAAATGGATTTGAGAAATAGCTCATGGACAATGTTTGGTCCAAAGCCATATTTTTAAGGAGCGGAATTTTAAAAATTCATTATCAAAAGTGAAAATCCGTCAAATAAATTCAAATTCTAACTTCATACGTATGATTTACGAAACCTTAAACCCGCCATAATGTCAAAAATTTACTCTCAACATTTCATTTTTATAACCTATGAAGAGAATATACCCAAAATCAAACCCAAGAACACACGCCCCATCCAAGGGAAATAGTTAATCACTTCCTTTCTTTACGAAAAGCGGACACCACAATGGATTCGGGTGCAGAGGCAAACATTCAGAGAGAAGAAATAGAGGAATGCCTAATGAAAGATTGATTACCGTGACAAAAGCTCATAGTCTTTGCCAACAGAAAGAAGACTCAAGTTGGAAACTTGGAAGCGAAGCTGAAAATGAGAACCTTGGTGCTAGTCTTTATTGCACTCCATTTTTACATGAAGTACCCATACCTGGTACTCGATGGGCACACGTTGGCTACATACCCAACATTTAAAAAAAAAGAAAAAAGAAAAAAAAGCCAAGGATTTTTTGCAATAAAAAAGCACTTCTGAAAAATACGCCTTTAATCATTGATCAGGCTTGCAAAGGAGCTGAGCTTGGTAAAAATTCCAAGCTCGAGCTCATCAATCAAGTGAGCCTTAGTTGAGCTCGAAAAGCTCAATGAATATTGGTAATGATAGTTAAAATGTAAGATATCTGTATATTTCATTTCGAAAGTGAACACAGAAACCTTACTCAGATGTCTCCAATTTCCTGGTTTTTATTTGGAGGTAAAAGTGACAATTTCTACCATGAGATTTCATATATTCTTAAGGTTCTTCCCTATGCAAACTATTGGAACAACACCAAATCCCAGCTTAACAAGGTTAATCTTCTTGCCAAGGTCATAAAAACAATTCACTAGCAAAACTAAATAAATCTGCCAGAAAAGAAAAATAATAGTGAAAGAAGCAGCAATAAAATTATTAACTGAAATTCAAACAAAAATTTGAGAAAAAAATAAAAAGAAAAAGAAACGGTTATTCACCCTTCATAGTTAAGGATGAAAATTCCTCGAAACAAAATCTTAAGACGAATACAAAATTAAAAAATCTTGATGCTCTCATACAAATTGAATAAAAAAGCACTGAGAACATTTTGATCAATCATCATTATTTAACACTATCAGTGCTGTACCTTTGAACAATCTTAAATCGCTGCCTTCAAAGCTTCAAATCGATTGGTAGCAAGCGTCAACAAGATTCAGAGGGCCGTCGAGTCGTGTCAAGCGACGGTGGCCCTGGGGCCTGGGGGAATTAGGGATCTAGTTAGGGCTGAAGATAATTCGAACAAAAAGAGAGTAACGCTTCAGCGTCTCACAGCTCTGATCGGCAATGGCAAAGTAAGAATTAGTGCTTTGGTCCCTTCTTTATTTTTCTTTGTTTCTTTTTCTTTTTTAAGAATTATTGTTATTATAGTATTATTTTCCCATTCCTTTTCTATCTATGATGATAAGAAAATTAATTCACAATTATTAAATTGATAAAAGTTAAAATAAAATGATGGTATGAAATTGAAAAATGAAAATAAAATACATTTAAACTAATTCAAAATTTAAGAAAATGTTTTTTTAAATCTAATTTATTAAAGTTAGAATTATTATTAATACAAACAAAAAATAATAAAGAAAATTTTATATAAAAAAATCACTTCAATTAAGTCTCTATATATCCTAGAAATTCAATTTAGCTCAAAAATTGATCATTAAATTTTTTAGAGTAAAAAAGTAATAAAATATTTTTTTTCAAGTAAATAATTTACAGATGGATACGTAAGGTATTAAAGTTTATTTTAAAAAAGTTTTAGTAATTCTCCTAAACAATATAGAGAAATCATTAAAAGAAAATATGTCTTAGTATACCCTTTTATGTATAACAGTTACTAATAGTTTGACTTTGATACTAAAATTATTGATAATAATGTCACTTCTGTTTCAATTATATGAAGAAAAATTTTTGGTTTGATTTGAAAAAACAAAATAATTTAGTTTAGTTTAACAAAATTGTCACTATAATATTTCAAGTATTTTAAATTATTTTTAATATTAAAGTAAAAATTAAAATATTGTGTAGTAGGTTTCATCTTTATTACTAAAAAAATGATATTTTCTGCACAATAATATATATTAAATATTAATTAGTTTTTCTCCCTAGTTATTATGAACTTTATCTTCTCTAAATTATATAATTAAATTTGAATTATAGAATTTGTCTATGAAAGTTATAATTTGTGTGACTTTCACAACTTATGAGTTTAGAATTTCAAAGTTTATTGTATAATTCATAATAGCTAATCACTTTATAGTTAATCATAACTCGAATTTGAATAATTTCATTTCTAATCAGTACATATTTTGTAAAATAATTCCTTCATATTTATTGAAGCTCATCATGCTATTAATATTTACAAATTTTAGTTAGTAACTGGTGAAATAGCTTTTATTATTTAATAACTAAAATATAAGTGATTAAATTCTAAAATTATTGTTAATATACAGAGTATGTTTTTAATTTTTATTTACGGTTACGGGTTCAGGGCCTAGGGTCTATTTTTTTCTTAATTATTTTTTCATTTGCGAGAATACGTGGTGGGGCTTGGGATTGCTTAAACAAGCTTTAGCTAGGACATCTACGTACCCTAAAGAGCCAAATGGGGCCTCTTTAGGATCGAGCCCTGCACAGTTCTATTTTATTTATTAATAATAACAAAGTCAAAGTACATAAAAAGTTTCAAAAAGTAGTACATGAGGAGTGTTACTCCCTTACAATGCGTCAAACATAGTTAGCAAAATACGGGATGAAAAAATTACGGTACTTATTACATACGGGTATAATATATATATATATTTCATAAAAAATACGTTGAATTATTTGGCAAAATTTACGGATTTGTTTAAATTGCGGCACGTAAAAAATACCGATATATTACGAATAATGAAAAAAATACGGAATAAAAAATACGGCAATTATAATGAAATAATAACATTTGTTATGCTTCTTTCTACTAATATTTAGTCTTTTATTAATAAATTTCTCTTAAATGAAGTACATTTTTCTTTAGAATATATAGCTTTGTAAATGAAATAAATTAATTATATTTTTATTGTCTTACATAAATAGCAATATGAGAATTAAAATATGAAGTCATAAACAACTAACTAGTTAATATAGTTAATTTAGAAAAACTCATTAATATAATTTTTTAAATGAAATACATTAATTAATGCATATTTTTTAAAAAGTTTTTGAGTGATTGATTGTTTAATCTTAGCATATCCAAGTTTGTGGTTAGATCTTGAAGTTGAAAATAATTTAAAAGTTGAAATTAATAAGTAGTAGTTGGGTAGTTGGTATACTTTGAAAATTGCCAAAAATAAGTAAAATAGTATTAAAAAATTATATATTACGGGTACGTATGGAAACGTACAGATTTATACGTCAAATATACATTCATAACATAAAATACGCGTATTTTTTCATATCATTGAGTTGAAGACGGGAACGAACTTTTTTTAAAAAAATACATATGGTAAAGTATTATACGTGTACGATATGCATTTTTACTAACTATGGCGTCAAAGGGGGAATATAAAATAAATGAAGAGTACTAACTTCATTAGAAATGTATAAGATCCTTAAAATCCAAATGAAGGCGTATTTAATCTATTCTAAGCTTTGTAGGAAGCTCCCCTGGAAGACGCTCGAGTGATTGTTGCATATAAAAGGCCATGTTCGCAAGCTCATCCCTCAGCATATTTCCTTCCCTATATGTGTGAGATACTTGAATGGAGAAATGCTAAGGAGTTGACGAATACCTTCAACTAACTACCAAATCCACCATGATCCCTTTTGATTGCCTTGAAGTAATTGGACAGTTGCTATAGAATCAGTTTTTAGCCACAAGTTCGTGTACCCATGTGCAATGCTAATGGGAAGTAAAGGTGTCAGCGGCCCAGCTCGGCCCAGCCCGTCTAAAAGCCCGGCCCAGACTGGCCCGTTCACTGTTCATAGGCGAGCCGGTTAAAACCGGCCCGTCTATAGGTTCATCCTGGGCCCAATATTTTGGGCCCGGGACCGGGACCGGTTAACGAACCGGTTAAAAAAAAAAAAGAATATAAAACTAAAAAAGTAAAAAATTAATAAAATTAAATAAAATTAAATAAAATTTAAAAAAATATTGTATAGTATATTAGTAATTTTTTAATAAAGCAATTTGTTGATATTTAATTATGTAATTATGTAATTATGTCACTATTTTCATTCAAATTAACCTTTCACCGCTTACAAAAGTGATATTTTTCTTAAATCTATAGTTATATATATTTTTTTATGTTTGTTAAATCATTTAATTTAATTTTATTATTTAAAAAATATTTTACTACATAAAACTCTCAAAACGTAATATTATTTAAGTGTTTGATGAAAATATTATATTTCTAAAAAATACAACTAAAATAATACTTTAAAATATTATATTATGTTAATACTTTAAAAAAAATTATTTTAAATTATTTAAATTTATGTCATATTAATAAAATATGTTGTATGTAAAATTTATGGTATTTCTTTTCATATTTTTAAGAGTTCTTTGAGCTAAATAAATGCAAAATAGCTTATTTCTCATTCTTTATTACAATTACATAAATGATTACATAAAAAAATATCAAAAAAAACTCTCGGCCCGTTTAGCCCGTTTAAGACCCATTTAATTCGGAACCGTTTAGCTTGTTTAAGGCCCGTTTAGCCCAAAACCGTTTAGTCCGGAACCGTTTAGGCCCGGCCCCATTGTTAAAAGGGCCGATTAGGGGCCAAGCCGCCCCAAAATAATTTTTGGCCCGCCTAAGCCCGGCCCGTCTAAGCCCGGGACCGGATAAGCCCGAAACCGGCTCGGGTTGGGCTAAACGGTTTCGTGGCCCGGCCCGTTTGACAACTCTAATGGGAAGGCCCTGAAAAATTACTATACACTCTGCTTCCATGCTACTACCATGTCCCAAGAAGTGTGTGAAAGCAAATAGAGCATTGTCTTTATGGTCCCTCAGGAGTCCTCCTAGTCTCCTACACTCGCTAGATTCGTCCCCCCTCATGCCTTGCCATCTGTATTCAATTTGAAGTTGCCCATTGTCAGCTTTTTTTCAGCCAAACCACAATAGGTACTTTAGGGGCTAGGGACAGATGGCACCACCCAGCTGCTGAGCAATGATTATATCACCTTGTCAATGTCAAAACTCGAATTTGTTTGCCAAGTCAATGATATGAATTTGATGAAGACACTTGTATATAATTCTCGCCACTTGGACTTTAATGTCTCAATATTTTGCATCATTTTGAGATTCCCAAATGTGCCACAAAATGAGAATAGGAGCAAGGGTGCGAAAATGACCCAAAGTATGGAAGAACTACTTCAGTCTAGGCCATCATGCTATTTCTAGTGCCCAAATAATATGTAAATGCGAAGATGACAACTCCATTGCGATCTTGTAGAAGCCCCCTAGCACTAGCACAAAGATGATCATGAGCCGTTCCATTCGTATTTAATTTCCATGGCTTGGCTATTGGTTGGGACCATCTCAATGTAGTGATCAACTTTAGCTTTGGAGATGGGAGAATAAGTCCCAGTTTAGCAATTTGTGTGTCCTCTTTCCAACTTTTCCGCCCCATTTTTCCTATCACATTGATACTTTGAATATGTTGCAAAAGTTGTCGAATGATCCTGCTAGCAAGAAACTTTATGCCTTGATGTTTCGAGTTATTGTAAGCCTCCCAAGTATGCCAAAATATAAGCATCGGCATCACCATTCGAATACGGTCCATTGTAGCAAAAGGTTGGAGTTACTCCAAAAAAAAGCATGAAAACAACATCAGTAGTTAAGGAGAGTGTTAAGCAAAATAAATTACTAAAAAATGTCCAAACCTCCTATGTATAAGGGCTAGTAAGGAAGAGATGGCAGTGGATTCCACAAAGTCACAACATATAGACCTCGATGCTAATTATATGCCTTTTTGTTGAAGACAAGTACTACCAGTATTTTGCACTCCCTTCTAACAGTGAATAAGTTTCCAAACCAAAGAAATCGAAAGATCGCCATCATTAGAGAGCTTTCGAATCAAACTCTCATTCTCTAAGGCATTCACCGAAACTTCCAGAATGTCATTAGCCACATCAAGAGGCAAGTTCTCTATCAAATTTTCCAAATCCCGGCCATCATCATTGCGCAAAAATTTTGAGACACGGATAGTTGAATTCCTGATGATACTAGAAATCTGATTTCTATAATAGCTGCAAACTCTTAATAATTTGGGTTTAGATAGGACTCTATAAGAAGAGTTAATGAGGCAAGTAATTCTTCCCTTGAATATCAGATCTTCAACAATTGATTATAGGGAAGACACAACAAGTCAAGGTTTGTAGGATTTGTGCTAACAGTGGTCATCCAACTTATATGTGTCTTACACTTTAAGAAGATTCCTGTGCACAAATCGGAGCAATTGAGGGAATTCTCGGACCACGACAAAGGAAGCATGATCTTTACTCAGATATCTACAACCTTCGATGGAAGGCTCATTTGAGTCTGAGTTACAGAACGATGCTACCAAATTACCAAAACTTTTAGCACAAATAGCCCCCTCTACAACAGCATTCTCTATCAAATTCAAGTATGTCTCTTGAAAAAATTGTTAAATCACTTTCAATTAGTACATCTCAATTTCAACAGGAGATGAAAACAAGCATCCAAGAGACGAGAACGAGCATCCAAGAGATGAGAACAAGCATTCAAAACTTGGAAAAACAAGTTAGTCAACTTTCTACCTCGCTTAGTATATTGGAATACGAAGGGAAATTATCTTCGCAAACTGTAGTCAAACCTAAGCAAAAAGCTTGTGCAATTATGCGATAAGGAATTGAAGGAACCCAATAAGGCAGCATGTGGGAATTCTCTAGCAAAAGAAATCGAAAAAAAAGTAGTCATGAAATTGAACATTTTGTACTGACCATATTTATTAAATGTTTTTAGTCTTTTAAATAATTATACTTTATTTATTGGAGAAAAAAACGACCAAAACATCATCAAGAAGGCGTAATCTTAGTTTTGAGGTGTTTCACGCCTGTTAAAACGGTTGAAAGTCATCATTTTGTCTATCACAAATGTTAAGTAATAATTCACAGTAGTATTAAACACCATTAATAGAGGTTATATCTATGTTAGTCATTTAAAATTGTGTAAAATTTGAAAATTTGCCCATTAAAATTGGCCAATAAGTATGTTATTATGTTGGTCTATCGAGAATAAATAAAGTTAATTTCTAACATAATTTAGTATTTAGTGTAAAAAGATAGCCATTTAGGGAAGTGTATTGAATTTCAGAGAAATTGTACTTAGTTTGAATGGCCAGTGTCCTTGAAATCAAACATTTTGTACTGACCATATTTATTAAATATTTTTAGTCTATTAAATAATTATACTTTATTTATAGAGAGAAAAACGACCAAAACACGATCAAGAAGGCGCAGTCTTAGTTTTGAGGTGTTTCAAGCTTGTTAAAACGGTTGAAAGTCATCATTTTGTCTATTACAAATGTTAAGTAATAATTCACAATAGTATCAAACATCATTAATAGATGTTATATCTATGTTAATCATTCAAAGTTGTGTAAAATTTAAGAATTGGACCATCAAAATTGCTCAATAAGTATGATATTGTTATTATGTTGGTCTATTGAGATCAAACGAAATTAATTTCTAACATAATTTAATATTTAGTGTCCAAAGAATAGCCATTTGGAGGAAGAGTACTGAATTTCAAAGAAATTGTACTTAATTTGAATGACAAGTGTACTTGAAATCGAATATTTTGTACTGACCATATTTATTAAATATTTTTAGTCTTTTAAATAATTATACTTTATTTATTGAGGAAAAAACGACCAAAATACCATCAAGAAGACGTAATCTTAGTTTTGAAGTGTTCCATGTCTGTTAAAACGATTAAAAGTCATCATTTTGTACATTATAAATGTTAAGTAATAATTCGCAATAGTATTAAATATCATTAATAGAAGCTGTATCTATGTTAGTCATTCAAAGTTGTTTAAAATTTAAGAATTTGACCATCAAAATTGCTCAATAAGTATGATATTGTTATTATGTTGGTCTGTCGAGAATGAACGAAGTTAATTTCTAATATAATTTAGCATTTAGTGTAAAAAGATTGTCATTTGGGAAAGTGTATTGAATTTTAGAGAAATTATACTTAGTTTGAATGGTCAGTGTACTTGAAATCGAACATTTTGTACTGACCATATTTATTAAATGTTTTTAGTCTTTTAAATATTTATACTTTATTTATTGAGGAAAAAACAACCAAAACAGGCGTAATCTTAGTTTTGAAGTGTTTCATACCTGTTAAAACAGTTGAAAGTCATCATTTTGTCTATTATAAATGTTAAGTAATAATTCGCAGTAGTATTAGATATCATTAATAGAAATTATATCTATATTAGTCATTTAAAATTGTGTAAAATTTGAGAATTTGACAATCAAAATTGCCCAATAAGTATGATATGGTTATTACGTTGGTTTATCGAGAACAAATGAAGTCAATTTTTAACATAATTTAGTATTTAGTGTAAAAAGATAGCCATTTGGGGAAGTGTACTGAATTTCAGGGAAATTGTACTTAGTTTGAATGGTCAGTGTACTTGAAAGCAAACATTTTGTACTGACCATATTTATTTAATGTTTTTAGTCTTTCAAATAATTACACTTTATTTATTGTGAAAAAAGTGACCAAAACACCATCAACAAAGTGTAATATTAGTTTTGAAGTATTTCTCGCCTGTTAAAATTGTTGAAAGTTATCGTCTTGTCTATTGTAAGTATTAAGTAATGATTTGTAATAGTGTTAAAATATCATTAGTAAGAGCTACATCCACGTTAGTCATTCATGATTGTATAAATTTTGAGAATTTGATCATTAAAACTATCCAAGAAGTGTGATACCGTTGTTATGTTGGTTTCTAGAGGACAAACAAAATTAATTTCTAGCATAATTTATTATTTAATATAAAAGGTTATCTATCTTGGGGAAGAATAAGAAATTTCACATAAATTGTACTTTATTTATATTGCCAATGTACTTGAAATCAATGATTTTGTACTGATCATACTTATTAAATATTTTGTAGACTTTTTAATAATTGTACTTTATTTATTAAGAAAAAATGACCAAGACAGCATCAACAAGGTGTAATTTTAACTTTGAAGTATTCCACGCTTGTTGAAATGATTGAGAGTCATCATCTTATCCATTGTAAGTATTAAGTAATGATTCGAAGTAGCGTTAAGTATTATTACTGGAAACTACATCCATGTTTGTTATTTATTCATAGTTATGTAAAATTTAAGAATTTGACCATTAAAATTGCTTAATAAGTGTAATATCGGTGTTATATTGGTCTATAGCGGACAAACAAAATTAATTTCTAGCATAATTTAGTATTTAGTGGAAAGGGTAGCCATTTTTGGGAAGAATATTGAATTTCACAGAAATTTTACTTTATTTATATGGTCAGCGTACTGAAAATCGAACATTTTGTATTCATTATACTTACTGAATATTTTTAAGTCTTTTCCATATTCATTAAGAGAAAAATGACCAAAACACCATCAACAAACTATAATCTTAGTTGAGGTGATATGTACAGTTTCAAGGGAAACACTATCAAGATCTTGCCCAAAAACATTGATTTTTTGGATGAGTGTACCTCATTTTAGGTGTATTATACTGCAAAACTGGAATTCTATACTTTCTTCAATTTCAGCAAAGAAATGATTTTAAATTAGAAATAACAGTATCCAGACACCCTAATTTCACCAAATCATCTTATTTATATCCAATCAAGCTGCTAAATTCAAGCATACACAAAATAATTCAAATTGACTTTCAATATCAACAACATATCATCCTAGATATCATCCTAGATATCATCCTAAATCAACCAACTAACAAAAAAAATACTGAATTGCATGAAAAAGTACTTTATTGTAGGACTTATTTACTTGCTTTTCAAATATTTGTACTTCATTTACTATTTTTGTACTCTATTTTTTCCTCATGCAACCATCATCCATATATGGCACAGACGCACAAAACCTATGGAATTAATGCTCACAATGAATTGCACGACAATGCATCTGATCTTGCATGGGGTGCATCTTTTTCGACTGCAAATCTAGAATTTTGCACTACAAATATGAATTTAATACTTTATAGTATCAAAATTATACTTAGTTTTTAGTGCTACAAATCTAGAGTTTTGTATTAAAATATGGATTTTGATACTTCATAGTATCAAAATTGTACTTCGTTTTCAGTATTTAGTTCGTAACATGTTTATCAAAATAGAATGCTTGTTCATCAAATATAACATCAAAATATCATCAAAATTATCCAAACTATTCACATAAAATCTGAATTATCCAAACATATCATCCAATCAATACAACTTTTATACGATTTTTCTAAGTTACTTGCCATGGTGAAATCGAGGGGTCTAATAATTGCTAGTGGGAAGTAAAATACAATTAAAACCAAAATGAAAATACATCCTATGAGAACCTTGTACATCCTCTAGCTAGCTCTCATCCACAAACTCATATAACTTTTTTGCTATTTCCACCAATATTTTTTAATTTTTCAAAAAAAAGATTTGACATGATGGAAGACTCCATCTTCAAGCTTTAAATCAACAGATTGCTCCACATTGTGCGACCTCGACACGATAGAGAACTCTGCTCTTGCCATATTTGCAAGCAAAGATACTAAAAATACTGTGATACTGCAAATTGCAATTGCAAATCCTGAAATTTTGAGATTTGTACTACAATTATTTGTACAATATGCTAAACATAGTTAATGCTAATTTTGTCACTATGATCAATTACACAAAAATTTAATGTTATTTATCCCTTTCACGCTGACCCTAAATAACTGAAGTCACATACATAACAAATTAAATCAAATTTTGGTAACTAAATGAAGAGGTCAGACAAATAATAATAATAATAATAAAGGAAAACAAACCTTGAAAAATCTTCAAATGGAGAAAATGCAGCAACTGGGATGAGACAATAACAGACACGAGCTTCACAAAAATGGAGAAAATATAGAGTCAAATCCCTTGGAAAAGAGGCACGAGCTTGAGAAAATGAAGAATGAAAGTTTCTTTTTCATTTGATTGATATATTGTCTGCTTCAGATTCAGAGAAATGGCTGAGAGAGAAGTGTGCCTTGGGGGATGAAGAAGAGAGAGAAACGTGGGTGTCTTGGGGGAAAAAGATGAGAGAGAAAAGTGAGTTTAGTTGGAAATATGGCTTTTGCGTTGTTTTCATTCTTTTCTAGGGGTATTTTAGCTTTTTTGAGACAACTAGGAAGTGAATTTGAAAATAAAACTTGTAGTGGCGAGTGCAGAGTTTAAAAATTTAAATGGGGACTGAACTCTAATTTGAAAATAGCCTTCGGAATTTTATCCCAATTTGCCGTTGATTTTTTTCAAATACCATTTTAAAAGTGAACTCATATTATATACATTCCATAAGTGACACTTATTATGATAACACACTTTGATTTAATATTTTAAGAATAAGGAAAATTATATTGTAATAGCAATTTTATATACATATATAAATGTAAATGGCTTATATTTAGACAAACGGGCACAACATAGCACCTCACACGTGGGCCCCCATCTCTATTTTATATATATATATATATATATATGGGTGCTTCTATCGACTATTCCCTAGATCCCAGGGTCTTGATAGGACTCTTAACAGCTGGACTAGGCAAGTATTCAAGTTGGGCCCAAAACTAGTTTCTCTATGTTGGGCCTTCCTGGGCCTTTCTCCGAAACCTAAAAGCTCTCCGTAGACCGTAATGCATTACTTTGGTTTGTTTGTTTCTTCTTTTTCTTTTTTCTTTTTACCCTTTTCCCACCCATTACTTGCCTTTTCGGTTTGGGTGATGGCGTTGTCGAAAGAAAAACCAGATAATAAAAGTTCAATATTGGGTTTTTTCTCCATTATAATAGTCACGCATATTTTTTTAAAATTTGTAATTTTTCTGCTGATTTATAAATGAAGATATGTATTTACTTTTCTTTTATTTTTACACGGTTTTCCTCTCCATATTTTTCTCCCAATTTCCCACGAATATCTTCTAGGACAAGATTGCTTATTTCAAATGGTGTTTTATCTCCTATTTGTATACCTTTAAATAAATATCATGTGTATTGCATTTATTACTTATTGTTTTATAAGGAAATATTTACCACATCGACTCTCTGGTGCAATTACCACATTTTCCGGGGCAATGGCGATTTACGGGATTTTATGGATATGCGGATAGAAGCAACAGAGAGCTATCATGGGACTTGCTAAGAAAACTCCATGAGCAGAGTCATGATCGTTGGATTGTGGGGGGAGACTTCAATGCAATTTTATCTTGTGAAGACAAGGTGGGCGGAATTCCCCCTCAGCTGACATATATAAATGGGTTTAGAAGTGTCGTTGATGACTGTGGCTTGTCAGACTTAGGTTTTGTGGGATATCCATACACTTGGTGTAACAGGAGGGAAGATCCGTTTACTGTCCGATCCCGACTTGATCGTGTGCTTGCCTCAAGTTCTTAGAGAGACTTGTATTCGTTCTCCTCAGTTGAGCACCTGGAATTTGGCGGTTCGGATCATACTCCTATCTTACTCACACTCCGACAATTGGCACAAGGTGACCTTTTCAGAAAGAGAACGCCCTTCCGCTTTGAGGCTTTTTGGAGAAAAAATGAGGAGTGCGAACGGACTATTAAAAGGCAGTGGAGTAATAGCGCAGACCCTATTGGCAGTGATGATGTTTTAGAGAAAATAAATAAATGTGGAGAGGCTTTGTCCGTTTGGAGCAAGGAGAAATTTGGAGCACCACGACAAAGGATCCATCACTTCGCTCGAAACTTAATAACTTAAGTAAAGAGCCGGTCATTGGAGAAATCAGAACTCAAATCAACAAAGCAAAATCAGAACTCGAAGAAGCACTTATACATGACGAAATCTATTGGAAGCAAAGAAGTCGAGTTGACTGGCTTCGTGAAGGTGACCGAAACACTACTTTCTTTCATCAAAAAGCCACGACACGTCACAGAACGAACCTCCTAAGAGGGCTTTTCGATGATAATGGGATTTGGTGTAATTCTCGAGAGGATATGGAACGAGTGGTGATGTCGTATTTTGGGAGAATTTTTGAGAGCAGTAATCCTACGGCGGAAGATATTGATAGGGTACGGAGCGTAGTTCCAACTCGTGTGACTGATGAGATGAACGAGAGCCTCCTTCAACCATACACACGTAATGAGATAATTGCTGCCCTTAAGGCCATGCACTCTTCTAAGTCCCCGGGACCTGATTGCATGCCAGCTATGTTTTATCAACATTACTGGCATATTGTCGGCGATGATGTATGTCATTTTGTCTTGAATTTCTTAAACAACGGCGTTCTCCCCACCCCTGCAAACTACACCTATGTTGCGCTTATCCCAAAAATTTGCAACCCTCAAAACATGACCTACTTTCGTCCCGTAAGCTTTAGTAATGTCCTTTATAAAATTGGGTCCAAAGTCATCACTAATAGATTAAAACCTTTTCTTAATCAGATTATCTCTCCCACTTAATCGGCCTTTGTCCCCCAGTGTCTTATCACTGATAATGTCCTTGTTTCCTATGAAATCAACCACTACATTAAATATAAAACCAAGGGTACCGAGGGTTGTATGGCGGTAAAACTCGACATGAGTAAAGCTTATGACCGAGTTGAATGGGCCTTTCTATGAGGTATGCTATATAGACTACGTTTTGCTCCTAAACTAGTTGAGACTATCATGCTGTGTGTATCTAGGTTACTTACTCGTTCTTGTTAAATGGGACCCCAGTTGGTCTCTTCCGCCTTAGCAGAGGACTTCGACAGGGCGACCCTCTCTCACCTTATTTATTTCTGTTATGTGCTGAAGGTTTGGTAAGTTTGATTCAACAGGAAGAGAGTTTGAACCGGCTCTCTGGAATAGCAATATCCAGGAGAGCTTCTTGTATTTCTCACCTCTTTTTCACAGATGATACCTTCATTTTCAGCAAGGCGTATCCATCGTTAGCGATGGCCATTAAGCGAATATTGGAGAATTATGAGAGTGCGTCAGGTCAGCAAATTAACAGAGAAAAAACATCTATGGTGCTGAACAAAAATACACCAGAAGGGACTAGGAACAAGATCTGTGATGTGCTTGGGTTCAA